>CAUYON010089612.1:0-18118 GCA_963573935.1 Arctocebus calabarensis | reverse complement strand
TCTTATAGGATTTTTTTTTTTTTTTTGAGACAGAGACTCAAGCTGTCACCCTAGAGAGTGCTGTGGCATCACAGCTCACAGCAACCTCCAATTCCTGGGCTCAAGTGAGTCTCCTGCCTCTGGCTCCCAAGTAGCTGGGACCACAGGTGCCCGCCACAACGCCGGCCATTTTTTGGTTGCAGCCGTCATTGTTGCTTGGCGGGCCTAGGCTGGATTCGAACCCACCAGCTCAGGTGTACGTGGCTGGCGCCTTAGCCCGCTGAGCCACAGGCGCCGAGCCGTATTCCATATTTTATAATTTTTACCTAGAAGAAGGTTAGTCTTTTTTTTTTTTTTTTTTTTTCAAGGTTAGTCTTACCAAGCCAACTCTGCCATTGCCAGGAGGTCAGGAGCTAGGGCCTCCAAGTTCCTTTTATAAAGGCTTTTTAATTGTGCAGGCATTTTCTTGTACTGGAAACACCTGTGTTGGATTTTGTCGGAGGCTCTAGGGTTGGCTTTTAGCACTACTACTAGCTGTGCGGTCAGAGCCTCAGTTTTTTCATTTACTAAATAGTAATAGTAATCAATAAGACATCCTGCAGGGTGACTGAGAGATAAAAGATGGAAAGGTTTGTCATTCACTCATTTATTCAGTAAATATTTATTTATTTATTTTTAAATATCAGTAAATATTTATTAAGAATCTCTTATGTGGGCTCGGCGCCTGTGGCTCAACGGGCTGGGGTGCCAGCCACGTACACCTGAGCTGGCGGGTTCGAATCCCAAGCCCCGCCAAACAACAATGACGGCTGCAACCAAAAAATGGCCGGGCATTGTGGCAGGCGCCTGTAGTCCCAGCTACTTGGGAGGCAGAGGCAGGAGACTCACTTGAGCCCAGGAATTGGAGGTTGCTATGAGCTGTGATGCCACGGCAGTCTATCCAGGGTGACAGCTTGAGGCTCTGTCTCAAAAAAAAAAAAGAATCTCTTATGTGGTCTGAGCGCAGTAGCTCATGCCTGTAATCCTAGCATTTTGCCAGGCTGAGGTGGGTAGATTGCCTGAGATCAGCCTGAGTAAGAGCAAGATCCCATCTCTACTAAAAATGGAAAAATTAGCCAGACGTTGTGGCAGGTATGGCAATCCCAGCTGCTCGGGAAACTGAGGTAGGAGGATCACTTGAGGCCAAGAGTTTGAGGTTACTGTGAGCTGTGACGCTATGACACTCTAACAAGGGTGACAAAGTAAGACTGTCTCAAAAAAAAAAAAAAAATCTATGTGGCAGGTTCTGTTCTAGGAACTGGAGTGTAGTAGTAAATAAGAAATCCTTGTTCTCTCTGGTGTTTGTATAAATTGCAGAACGCAAATTGATTACTGTGCTGTCTCATAAAAGGCATCATACAAATTGTTCGCAGCACTGTCTCCAGCGTAGGAAATGTGTACTTGTTTATGTTTCTTTTTTTACATCTATCTCCCTGCACTTCCTAGATTGCATTTCCTTGAACAGTCTGTTACTTTTTAGGTCCCTCTTAGCACTAAGCTGATGGCCTTGTGCCTAGAGTCTCAGTCATTGTTATTTTACGTTAATATGGGTATGCATGTTGTATTTTATCTGTCAGCTTAACCGCATTCCTGGCTTCACAATCTGAATTCATTCTTACTGTTTACGTTTTGTTACTGTGCTGGTTTTCTGAGAGTCCAAAACTCTCAATGAGACGTGTGAGATTGGTTCTGTCTTTAAGAGAGAAAAGGAAACAATGTGTTAGTACCACCTGTTTCTGCAGAACTGATGGGAGAAATTCTTTAATTCAAGATTACGGAGGTGTCAAATAAGAAAAAGGTCACTGGGCGGTGCCTGTGGCTCATCGAGTAGGGCGCCAGCCCCCGATACTGAAGGTGGTGGGTTCAAACCTGGCCTCGGCTGAACTGCAAAACAGAAACATAGCCGGGCGTTGTGGTGGGCTCCTGTAGTCCCAGCTACTCTGGAGGCTGAGGCAAGAGAATCACCTAAGGGGAGGAGTTGGAGGTTGCTGTGAGTTATGTGACGCCACGGCACTCTACCGAGAGTGATAAAGTGAGACTCTGTCTCTACAAAAAAAAAAAGAAGAAAAGAAAAGAAAAAGGTCACTGAAAACCAGTGCAGATTGTCTGAGACAGTAGGCAGAGATTTTTTTTCCAGTAGGAGGGTGTGGTGAGTAAACGCTTGCAACCTCACAGGGCCCTTGAGAACCTTGACCGTGGGCTGGCGGAGGCCCTGGCACAAGGTGCTGCCTGTTGTGGGTCTCCCAGGAGTATGTAGGTTTGTCATTGTAAAGGCCTCACATCTGAAAGTTTCTGTCTTTTTTTTTTCCCACATGCCACCCTTGGTAGAGTGCTGTGGCATCATAGCTTATAGCAACCTCAAACTCTTGGGCTCAAGTGATCCTCTTGCCTCAGCCTTCCAAGTAACTGGGACTACAGGCTCCAGCTACAATAACTGGCTGGTTTTTAAAGACAAGCTCTCGTTCTTTCTCAGAGTGCTTGGATTATAGATAACACTGAGCCACCACACTTGAAATTTTTTTGAAACAGGGTCTAAGTCACCCAGGCTTAGTGCAGTGGTGTGATCACAGCTCACTGCAGTTTCCCACTGCAGGCTCAGGAGGTCCTGATCCTTCCACCTCAGGTTCTTGCATTATGATTAGTCTTCTTTCATAGCACATAACTAATATGTGAAACCTTCCTTTTCCATTTTCATTGAAATTTTTACCAAAGTATACATCTTCCCACCCCACCCCATAAAGAAGTGGTAGCATTAGTGACTAAACTGAGTAAATTTGAGTAAATTGAGTATATTATGTACTTCAATATGAAAAATTATGACTTTTCCATCTTTTTTTTTTTTTTGTTCAGTGGGGCTGGGTTCAAATCCACCACCCTCAGTATATGTTTAGTGACTAAACTGAGTAAATTTGAGTAAATTGAGTATATTATGTACTTCAATATGAAAAATTATGCCTTTTCCATCTTTTTTCTTTTCTTTTTTTTTTTTTTGTTCAGTGGGGCTGGGTTCAAATCCACCACCCTCAGTATATGGGGCCAGCACCTACCCACTGAGCCACAGGCTCTGCCCATCTTTTTCTTTTTCATTATTAAGAAAGAATTTCACATTGCCATGTATGAAATAAAGCAGAGCGCTTTACCAGTTGACTACCTCCCCCATAGTTGACTACTTCCCTATACCTCCTTACGTTGACCTAATTTTCATAGACTGGACACAGCCTGTGTACACGCAGTAGGCCTAGTTCCTTATGTTGGCCACTTCCAGATGATGACCAGTTTGTTACAGTCCCTTGGGTAGTCAACTTAGGTTTTACTCTGTGTGTGTGTGTGTGTGTGTATATATATATATATTTTTTTTTGTTTTTGTAGAGACAGTCTCACTCTATTGCCCTCTGTAGAGTGTCGTGGCATCACACAGCTCACAGCAACCTCCATCTCCTGGGCTTAGGTGATTTTCTTGCCTCAGCCTCCCCAGTAGCTGGGACCACAGGCGCCTGCCACAATACCCGGCTGTTTTTCTGTTTTGCAGTTTGGCCGAGGCTGGGTTTGAACCCACCATCCTCGGTATATGGGGCCAGCGCCCTACTCGATGAGCCACAGGCACCGCCCTTACTATATATTTTCATCTTAACATCATTACAATAGTTAGAAGAAAAATATCACTAATTCTGAATGCAGTGTCTTCATTTTTATAAAACAAACTTACTGAGATATAATTCACGTATCATGAAATTCACCCATTTAAAGTGTATGAGGCAGTGTTGTTTAGCATCTTCCCAGAGTTGTGCAGTCATTACTTTAGTTGCACAGTGTAATTTTGGAACTTTTTTATTGGTTGTCATTTACTCTTACCCCCAGCAATCACTGATCCTGCCTTCTGTCTCTATAGATTTGCCTATCCTGGAAATTTCATATAATTACAGTCACACAAAATGTGGTCCTTCGTGACTGTAATTATATGTCACAAAGCCAGACTGTGACTGGCTTCTTTCACTTAGCGTGGTATTTATAAGGTTCATCTGCATTGTACCGTGGATGAGTTTCCTTCCTTTTTATTGCTGTGTAGTACTCCATTCTGTGGATGACATCACATTTCGTTTATCATTTAATCCATTGATGGGACATAAGGGTTGCTTCTACTTTTTGGCTCTTAACAAATAGTGCTGCTGTGGATATTTTTGTACAAGATTTTGTGTGGATGTGTGTTTTTATTTTCTTGTGTATATTCCTAGGAATGGAATTGCTGAGTTATATGGTAATTCTTGTTTAACCCTTGGACGAACTGCCAGACTTTTGCAAAGTGTCTGCACTATTTTACATTCTACCAGCAGTGTATTCCTGGCTTTCAGCAATCTAGTTTCTGCATGTGTTTAAACTCCTTCTAATCAAAGAATTTTAAGGCTATAAAGGGACTTTGAAGTCATTTAGTTCTAATTCAATTACAGGTGATTAGAATGAAAGTGCAGAGTTGGCTCGGCGCCTGTGGCTCAACGGGCTGAGGCGCCAGCCATGTACACCTGAGCTGGCAGGTTCGAATCCAGCCTGGGCTCGCCAAACAACAATGACGGCTGCAACCAAGAAAAAAAAAAATGGCCAGGCGTTGTGGTGGGCGCCTGTAGTCCCAGCTACTTGGGAGGCGGAGGCAGGAGACTTGCTTGAGCCCAGGAATTGGAGGTTGCTGTGGGCTGTGATGTCACCGCACTCTATCCAGAGTGACAGCTTGAGGCTCTGTCTCAAAAAAAAAAAAAAAAAAAAAGTGCAGAGTTTACTATAGCTTAAGCATCTCCCACAAGTTCATGTTTTATTTATAGAATGTCTGTTCTGGACGGTAATTTTAAGTGTCTTCATCGAATATTTCATTAAGAAAAAGGAAATATTTTAGTGAATTTTGACTGTGAAGTAAATGTATGTGTAGTGATTCTTTTTTATTTATTTATTTAATTTTGAGACAGAGTTCTCACTATGTCATCCTCGGTAGAGTGCCATGACATCACAGCTCACAACAACCTCAAACTTTTGGGCTGAAGCACTTCTCTTGCCTTAGCCTCCCAAATAGCTGGGACTACAAGTACCTGTCACAATGCCCAGCTATTTTTGTTGTAGTTGTCATTGTTTAGCAGGCCCAGGCTGGGTACGAACCAGCTAGCCCTGGTGTATGTGGCCGACGCCCTAGCCACTGAGCTACGGGCGCCAGGTCATATGAATCTTTTTTAAAAAATTGAATTGTGGTGCGGTGCCTGTGGCTCATCGTGTAGGGCACTAGCCCCATATACCAAAGGTGACACGTTCAGACCTGCAAAACAAAAAAATAGCTGGGCATTGTGGTAGGCACCTGTGGTCCCAGCTACTCAGGAGGCTGAGGCAAGAGAATCGCCTAAGCCCAAGAGCTGGACGTTGCTGTGAGCTGTGTTACAACACGGCACTCTACTGAGGGCGATAAAGTGAGACTCTGTCTCTACAAAAAAAAAAAAAATTGTATAGTAAAATCACAGATAATCATAGAATAAAAATTCCCAAAGAAATATTTACAGTGTGGTGATAGATGGGCTAATAAACTTTTATCTTGGCATTTAGGGGCAATAAATGTTAGTGGTGATTGTTTCTTCTACTTTTTCTTACAAGTTTCTCATTCTACTCTCAGCCCCTCCCCCTGCCACCCATGTATTAGGATATGGCTCTAGTACCACACTTTGCCAGAAAAATTACTGTACCTGACATTTGTAATTTTAAAGGCTTTTGTTTTAGTAGAGTTAACACGTGCATTTATAGCTTATATAAATAGAAATTTTATAATATGGTTTTATTCGTGTGGTATTTTAATTGCTTGTAGTTTGGAAATTAAAAATCTAATGATCATTACTCACTTCTAGGGTTACTTGATTAGCTGTGTTTGGAACTGCTACCGATACATCAATGGCAGGAACTCCTCTGATGTCCTGGTTTATGTCACCAGCAATGATACTTCGGTAGGTGTGATGTCACTTAAGGTGGAAATCTCCCTCACACCTCTGCTGTCTCTAAATGTTGTGTTCACTACATCTTTATTGTTGAAAAGCACTTCGGAGCTGCTTAGTCATGAGGGGATTCACAATTAAATGAGATATATTTTGTTTTTCTTATAGGATGTTAAAATCTAGATTGCGCTACTCTGGTTTATTCATAAAAATACTATAGATAGATAATATAAGTACCTTACCCACGTTTATGTATATTAAACCTGAATTATTAATATCCACGGTTCTGCATAGAACCCCCATCTTGTTTTACATGTGGAAGTGAACTAAGATATGATTTTGTAGGTAGATAAAAGGCACAGCCATAAGAAAAGGTAGTGACTTTACAACTTTTTTTTTTTTTTTTTTTTTTTTTGAGGCAGAGCCTCAAGCTGTCACCCTGGATAGAGTGCTGTGGCATCACCGCTCACAGCAACCTCCAATTCCTGTGCTCCAAGCGAGTCTCCTGCCTCCACCTCCCAAGTAGCTGGGACTACAGGTGCCCGCCACAACGCCCGGCCATTTTTTGGTTGCAGCCGTCATTGTTGTTTGGCCGGGCTGGATTTGAACCCACCAGCTCAGGTGTACATGGCTGGCGCCTTAGGCCATTGAGCCACAGGCACCGAGCCGACTTTACAACTTTTGTATTAACCTGGATGGAGTTAAAATACGTTCTTCTTAGTAAAGTATCACAAGAATGGAAAAGCAAGAATCCAGTGTACTCAGTACCATTACAATGCCAGCAGATGATCTAACACACACCACACAGGAGAAAAACCTAATTCTATTCAAGTTGGGGGGAGGGAGCTCTAGGAAATGGGAAAGAGTGAAGAGATTGGGGTGCTTCTACTTGAAAAGCACAAGGTACGGGTGTATGGCACACCTTTTGGGTGTGGATCACAACTAAAGAGGGACTCTCCCTAACAAATTCAGAAATTGTGACTTGGTTGTTTATTTTTATTTTATTTTATTTATTTTTTTGCAATTTTTGGCAGGGGCCGGGTTTGAACCCACCACTTCTAGTATATGGGGCCAGTGCCCTACTCCTTTGAGCCACAGGCACCATCCTATTTTATTTTATTTTATTTTAAGACAGAGTCTTAAGCTGTCACCCTGGGTAGAGTGCCGTGGTGTCACACCTAACAGCATCCTTCAATACTTGGGCTTCAGTGATTCTCTTGCCTCAGCCTCCCAAGCAGCTGGGACTGCAGGCACCATCTACAACGCTCAGCTGTTTTTTGGTTGTAGTTTTCATTATTGTTTTGGCAGGCCCGGGCTGAATTCAAACCCACCAGCCCTGGGGTATGTGGCTGGCGTCCTAGCCACTGAGCTACAAGCGCCAAGCCAAGTAGGTGGTTTATACCCTCACAGAAACCTGGGAGAGGGGGGGAAGAATGGCAGAGGTTACATCTTTGTAATTTGCCCCTTGTCCTATGTATGAAAACCCTAAGAGAATTTAGATGATCTCTATTTTGCTGCTAGTTGTTCATATGAAAAAATTGTAAACCTATCAGGTAAGATTTGGGAAAATAATTACCTTCACTGGAAGAATCCATGAAAACATTTGTACTTTATGTAAATTATCTTGAAACTACCTGGCTTGTGGTAAGATGAAAGTATGTATCCTCTATCTAATTTTTTCCAGATTTAAATATTTTATTTATTTATTTATAGACAGAGTCTCACTCTGTCACCCTGGGTAGAGTGCTGTGGCATCATAGCTCACAGCATTCTCAAACTCTTGGGCTCGAGAGATCCTCTTGCCTCACTTTTTCATTTTTAGTAGAGATGGGGTCTTACTCTTGCTCAGGCCATGCCTCAGCCTCCCGGGGTGCTAGGATTGCAGGTGTGAGCCACTACAGCTGGCTGTTTTTCTGATTTAAAAAAAATGTCAAAGTGTTAAGCGGTATTAAATTTGCTCTGTCCTCACCACCTTTGTGCTCAGTGCAGCCTAACACTTGGTGCCCGTAAGTGCTCGATGAGTGGCAAGTGGAGAGGACAGCGATACGTGGCATGAATGTATGGGATGGGACAGGAGGAATGGGTGGAAAGATCAGGTTGGATGGGACAGGATGGAGTAGACTGGACAGCTGAAAAGGACACGTGTCTAAACTAGAACAAGTTTTGTGCTTTGTTTCTAAAATTCTGCTGACTCGCTCATTCAGTAAGCTTACTAAAATAATTTAACGTGCCCCTTACTTTACTTTCTCAGAATGGGAATAGACTAATTTCATGCTTTATATTAACTATATGGATATAAGCATTTCTGAGAACTCTGTGCTGTATCTAAACCATGTTACATGTAGTTTTCCTAAATACTTGCCAACATTCCTTGGTTGAACCAAATGTGTACGAGCATGTGCAGTGGTTTAAGAATAGAGTGTGCCTCAATTAGACACACAAACTCCAGCCTGCTCAGCTACTAAGGAGGCCCTTTCTGGGGGTCTGCAGAATCCCATACACTGATTACAAGAACCACATGTTCTACTCAATGCTTTAAAGAATTCCTTTGGTCAGTAATTCTCTCTAAAAATAATAATAACAATATTTCAAAATTGCTGTAAATACTGGCTTAAGAATTTTTTCCTTCTCTCTAAGTCATTGGGTAAAGTCATTTTCTGCCTTTTCTTAAAAAAAAAAATCAATTATAATTAAATTGGTCAAGTGTAATTATTGTCTTGCTAAACCAATGAAAAATCTGAGCCAAGTTTGAGATTTTTGAGTTTGAGGAACCAATGAAGTTAAACAAGATCTATTAGAACCATGTCTTAAACTTCGTGGTGTATAGGGCTTAAAGAACTATGATCTTTTGGAATTATTTCAGAGAAGATAATGCCCTCACTGCATGTGCTGGTTTTGAGATACTTTGGTTATTTTTCAGTAGAAATTTTGTGGAAATTTAGGGTACTTAAAGACTTTAAGAACAATGAGTAAGTCCTTAAAATTTATTCTACTGACTTTTTAGAGAAACCTTTAGTTTCCCCTTTGAAAGAGAAAAAATTGATACAGAAGAAGAGATATGTTTCATGTAGGTTTACTTATAAAATTAATAAAACTGGACTTTCTCCTCTATCAATAACAATAAGCCTCTTTCAGAAAGGCTTCTAAGTAGACAATAGTTCGTAGTAGGTAGAATTTGGGGCCACGGGCTCTTGTCAACTGATAATTGTTTGTTGACATCAGGTGCTAGGGAATGGCTGGATGGTGTTTTTGGTCATAATTTTCTGTCATTTTGTATCAACTTGCCTTTTTTTTTTTTAATAGTGAAAGTTATATATTTAGAATTAGCCAGCTAGACTTGGTTAGATGATCCTCATTTGTTGGCAACATCCAATGTTTTGTAATCAGGAGCCAGTTGAACATATGCCTTCTTCTCTCCGTCATGCCTGGTTAGGGTGTTGACCTGGGCCACATCAGTGTCCTAGAGCTGGTTTGTAGCCTGCTTGATCTGGTGCTTGTTGGCTTTGACACCCACAGTGAACACAAGTGCGTTGTTGTCTTCTACCTTCTTCGTGGCAGAGGGAACTTTTTGCTGGCTTGGTGGTCAAGCTTGTTTCTTCTGGGAACACTCTTCTGAGGATATTTGGGCTGCCTCCAAAGCCCAGTGTCTTCAGCTGCCAGAAAGTGGGTGATAGACGGCTTTGTTTTTGTGGCTGTGGATTCCTCTTAGCTCTGCCTTCTTGGCCTTCAGTGACTCTGCTTTGGCTTAGGGAGGGGCAAGAGAGTTCCTCTTCCCTTGGGTACCATCTTCGTAACTTGCCTTTTCAAGATCAGGAATCTGAGTTGCTTAAATTACTTTTTTCCTCAGTTTCCCAGTGAACAATTTTTCCCCCTTTTTAAAGAACTGTATTTCTAGAAAAGAGGGAGATTTATCTTTTCTTATAATTCCGTTATATTAGTAGTCTACTACAAAATACTGGGGTATCACTACCTGAAGACTCTGCTTTTTTGAAAAAGAGTATAAAAAGATGATAATGCACTTACTTTTTTTTAAAAGAACCCTTTTTATACCCTATAGAATAATAATATCATGAAGTATCAGTAAGTGCTCAGGTTTCTATTTTTCTCAAATGTCATCATTTTCTAGCAGCTTATTAGAAATAGGGTCTTGGGTCAATATGTGGTTTTTATTTTTTATTTATTTATTTTTTTTTGAGACAGAGCCTCAAGCTGTCACCCTGGGTAGAGTGCTGTGGCATCACAGCTCACAGCAACCTCCAACTCCTGGGCTCAAGCGAGTCTCTTGCCTCTGCCTCCCAAGTAGCTGGGACCACAGGTGCCTGCCACATCATCCGGCCATTTTTTGGTTGCAGCTGTCATTGTTGTTTGGCAGGCCAGGCTGGATTCGAACCCGCCCGCTCAGGTGTACGTGGCTGGTGCCTTAGCCCGTTGAGCCACAGGCACCGAGCCAATATGTGGTTTTTAAGTCTATAATTTCTTGTTGAAGAAATTACTTTGTCTTACACTCTAGATTTTTCAGATTGCATACCTGTAATGTAGGTATAGGGTTTTGTTGTTTATTGTTGTTTTTCTTCTAGCAAGAAGTAAATAATGTCTGGTTGGGACCATCTTTTTGGAATATCAGTACCTGTTGATCTCAATGCCTAAAGTCATTGATTCATTAGGATTATAATATGATAATGTTCTGTTATTCCTATTTCATTGATTAGCTAGAATATTTCTTTCTTTTTTTTTTTTCCTTTTTTATTCAGACAGAATCTCACTCTGTCGCCCTGGTGGAGTACTGTGGCATCATAGCTCAGAGAAACCTCAAATGCCTCAAATGATCCTTTTGCCTCAGTCTTCCAAGTAACTGGGACTACAGGCACCAACTACAGTGCCCAGCTAGGTTTTTTTTTTTGCAGTTTTTGGCGGGGGCTGGGTTTGAACCCAACACCTCCGGCATATGGGGCCGGCGCCCTACTCCTTTGAGCCACAGGTGCCACCAGCCCAGCTAGTTTTAAGAGATGGAGTCTTGCTCTTGCTCAGGCTGATCTTGAACTTGTGAGCTTAGGCAGTCCACCTGCCTTGGTCTCCCAGAGTGCTAGGATTACAGGAGTGAGCCCCCAGGGCCAGCAGAATTTGTCTATAAAAAGATACTTTCCCTCATGTACTATTTGGCTACCCATTGGTACTTGTGACATGGATAAATATACTTGGTTTTGTACTCTCTGTCACTTTTCAAAATGAATTGATATGTCATTCTCTATTGGTGACCTGTAAGATTGTGGTTTTTGTTTGTTTTTTTTATTTGTAATAAATGAACTAATAAAGAGTTTGGGATGTCTGGTTGAAAAGTACAATCATTTTACTAAATTTTATAAGTAAACCTAAATAAAACTTTTTGTTGCATGCCTATTTTTAATTTTTCAAAGGGGAAAAATAAGACCTTTCTCTAAAGAGCTAGTACATTATAGTTAGTGATCATGTAATGCTCAACTTGTACCCTCTTTGACCAGCTGGATCCTCTTCAAGCTGGCTCCTGAGTCTTTTGACACGACCCCTATAATGTTTGATGACTTCTTTGCTATCTGGAATGACCAAATGTTCTAGGCTGTCCTTGCACATTCTTGCCCCACAAACCAGCAATTTTCTCTGAGGAGCACTGCCTATGTTTGATAAGAAATAATATCTGGACACATAATCTTGTTTGTAGGGTAAGAGGACAGGTTGTCTTTATTTCTTCCTTCCTTTCTTTCCTTTTCTGCCCTTCTTTTCTTTAAAGACAGGGTCTAACTCTGTTGTTCTGGCTAGAGCACAGTAGCATCATCATAGCTCATTGCAGCCTTCAACTCTTGGGCTTAAGGGATCCTCTTGCCTCAGCCTCCTGAGTAGCTGGACTACAGGCACCCCCCCACCCCCAACTGTTTTAGGGATAAAGACACAGTCTCGCTTCTGTTCAGGCTGGTCTTAAACTCTTAACCTTAATTGATCCTCTCGCCTCTCCCTCCCAGAGTGGTAGGGTTACTGGGGTGAGCCACTGAGCACCAGGTCGGGGTTTTGTTTTATTTTGTCTATCTGCATGTTTAAAGAATGTCTTGTCTAAGAACTGAAGGAGTTCAAGTTAGCATTCCATCATAACTTAAAGAAAACCAAATTTGCTGAAGCCTACCTTACCTCTGAGAACCTAAATGGGGTTGGGATGCTCTAGTCCTGTCTTTTCCTGGTCCCCATAGCTGCAGGAAGAACTGTCATGTAATAATGTCTGCTTCTCCTTCACATCCTTATTGGGAATCCAAATTAACGTGATAACACGTCATGCCTGGCTTTTACTTTCATCAAATATTAGGCCAGATGGCTTTTCTCCCAGGCTAAATAGTTTCTGGTTGACCTCTGTGGAAAGATACTGGGACTCTTGTTGGTAAAAAATAAATGTGCTTTTTTTCCTTCTCAAAGGCAGCACCCATATTATTGCCCAGATAAGTAAGCACTTTCTCACATTCTGGTCAGAGGGAGGAGAGAAGAGAGTTACTCTATACTCAGGATCATTACCAGGCTTAATCTCTCTTCTAGTTTCCTAACTAAACCAAATCAAAGCCTTTGAAGGGAATGCCTGGGACAGAGGGTCACAAAATTCTGTTTGCCTTAGGGTCTTAGTGATTTGTTTTTGGCAGGACCCTTAGGCCATGTTCATTTTATTAACTAGTCATGTTCAAATGACTTAATAGTAGTGGGTGGTGCAGTATCTAATATGTTATTGGAATATTTTCCTTGAAGCTTTAAAATATCTCAAGGTGCCTCATTGAGTCATTGCTGTTGCCCGGGGCCTCAGCACACCAGTAGGTGGGTACCTTGGGGACAGGTACCCTGCCTTTTAGGACAGGGTTATAGAAGTCACATAGTCAATGCATACTAAGTAATGTCATATTCTCTACTGCCATCAAAATTGGCCATGAGAGGAAAAACATTGAAATACTAACTATGTAGATTATGGAAATAGATTTCATTCATATTAAACTGTATTCAAACTAAGGCTTAAAAAAATTTTAAGCTGGCTCGGCGCCTGTGACTCAGTGGGCTAAGGCGCCAGCCACGTACACCTGAGCTGGCAGGTTCGAATCCAGCCCGGGCCTGCCAAAAACAACAATGACGGCTGCAACCAAAAAAAAAAAAAGGGCCGGGTGTTGTGGCGGGTGCCTGTAGTCCCAGCTACTTGGGAGGCAGAGGCAGGAGACTCCCTTGAGCCCGGGAATTGGAGGTTGCTGTGAGCTATAATGCCACAACACTCTATCCAGGGTGACAGCTTGAGGCTCTGTCTCAAAAAAAAAAAAAAAAAATTTTTTTAAGCTATGCAGCCTCGTTTTGCTTATTCTAGTAAAGACTTGTGTCATGGATTCTGTTAAATCTTAAGTGTAGGATACCTGATTCCTTTGGAATTGGCCACGTTAAAAGCAGTGAGATTAATATTTAACCAAAATGGTGTCTGAGAGTCTAGTTCCAGATAAAATTGAATCATAATCTTTGGTAATAGAGAAAAATTCCTAACTATTTAGGGATAAATAGGAAAATTTTAAGCTTCATAGAGTCTGGTATGCCATGTAGGTGCTAAACTAAATTAACATTCTGTGCAAATTTGCTATTTTGACTTCAAAAAATGTTTTGCTATGTGGGCCCTTCTTTTGACTGCTTGAGAAACACAAGTTAGGAAAAAGGTCAAGGACCCAGGTGAAGGGTCACATCATCTCCCCAGCAGGTATTTCTAGTAGGTTCTCTTTGAGGTACTGGAGACTAATTAAGGCTGACCTTGGGCTGTCAAAAGACACAGAAGGAGTTGACTGGGGGGGTGAGGGGGGGTGGGAGCAGTGTAAAATCAGTAGTGATCTAATTGATACTCAAAAATTGTATATAAAATGTTCCACCGTTTTTTTTTTCTGTTATTTAAAAAAATCTGGTGGTTCATTACTCCTTAATATAGGTTGGATATGGTTAGAAACAAGCTCTTGACCGAGTAGCATGACTTCTGTTTATTATATAGAGAGACAAAGGGGAGAGGATGAGCTAAAAGTGACAGGAGGATTTTTACACTTAAGAGGCTACTTCATACCTGAGAACCTGTTACTTCATACCAGTTGCCAAGATGTGCAGTTTCAGGCTTGGCAGATTCTTTATGAGAGTCATTAACTTTCTGAAAAGGTTTGAGAAGGGCTTTGCATTTAATTTCTCTTAGCCTCATGCATACCAGATTCTTGTGCATTAAAAATGCCTCACAAATGAATGAAGCAGAGCATCCCTAGACAGTGAGGGGGGAGGAGGAGAAAGAGAAGATTCTCTAAGAATTAAACTAGTTCAGTTCCTATGGCATTTTCAGGGGTGTCCAACCGTTTGGCTTTTGTGCATCACAATGGAAGAAGAACAGTTTAAAGTTAAAAGAAGAACAGCTTGTGTCACAGATTAAATACAAACAAAAACTAACAAAAGCTATAAACAACGTCCTTTGCATAATTTTTGATATCTGCCACTACAAATAAGAAAAAAAAGCCCTTACAAAGGTGGGAGGGGAGTGGGGCAGCAGTTCTCCAGGATCTGTCTCTCTTGTGTTTGTAAGTTAACACAAAGTCATGTACTTGCAGGGTAGGGTGACACCTTCAATATCATCTACCCTAGCCACCTTTCAATACCTCGCCTCCTTGACATCTGTCCACAGACGTCCCTCTGTGGATGGCTGAGTGACTGCGGTGACACTCCCGTCCCCTCCTGCTGTGTAGCGTTTGTGATGTGGGTTTTCTTGATAAAATGATTTTATTTCCATAAAATGTACTATGAGCAGTGTAACAGCAGAAGAAATGCTTGTGATGTTTTAATAAGGAGAATGTAGTATCATGGTTACAGCTATAAAGAAACAAAGCTTATAGACAAGGAAGAGATTGTAATAGAAAGTTCGACAATTGATTTGTTGAGCAGTAGAAAGAGGAGATGTTTCTGCTTTTCCATGAATGTGCGGGGGTGGAGGCGGGGATGGGGATGGGAAAGGCGGAACATGGGATGGGGACCTGAGGCAGAGTTCAGAGCGGTCCTTGCTGCTGTTCTTTTCTAGTCCAAGTTCTGTGGCGGCAGCAGCGTGGACCCTGCCGTGGTGTGTAGTCACGAGGGGAATGTGCACAGTAGGTGGCGTCACAGGTTCAGCCTTGGGGGACACATTAGGCTCACTGCTAGGTCCTTCTATTTCCTCAGTGCTTAAATATCTAATATTAATGTAAATAGTATAAATAAGTGCACAGAACCATTTTAGCTTTCACATTGTGCTGCTGTATTATGTTTGCATTTTCTTCCTAAATATCTCAACAGTGAGAACCTACTTTAGACCCAATTAGAAAGATTTGAGGTCTGAATTCTATCTTGTGAATATGATCTATCAAAGAACTTGGATAGCTTCTCTGCTGAGAATTAAATAAAATAATGTCCTATTTAAGGGAGTCGTATCCTTCCTACTTAAGGGAGGATAGCATACACCTATTTTGCAGTGAATTGAGTATCAACTGCTATCTTCGTTGCCTTTGGAAATGATTTCTTACTATTTCTTATTATGATTTCTTGACTCCTCCCAAATTTCTGCCCCCACCAATCTCCTGGAATATTAGATTCATTGACTATTAGATGGCATCAGTTGTAAATGGTACCGTTATTTTAGGTACCTTTTATTATAAGATGCTGTCAATTATAAGGCACAGCCTAAATCTAGAGGTTTTGTTAAATTGTACAAAACTGTGTACCTTAGAATAAAAAAAAGTAGTTTTGCATGTGCCTATGTGTGTATTATAGTATATGTCATAAGTGGGGACATTCAAAAAGTTTGAGAACAATTATCCTAGATGTCTTAAAGATAAATCAGATTTCATATTTGTGATGATTCTGCCCCTAATTCCCAAATGGTTATTTCAGTTAATCATGGAGATTTGTGATGATCCAGCTATCACTCCTTTCCTGTTTGACCTGAATAAAGGAAACTCACATCTAAATAGGCACATGTGTTATGACGAATTTAAGATAGATATTTCATGTAAACACTGCATGTTTTAAATAAAATGTATTGTACACAATTAGGGATATAGCAAGTGGTGAAAAAGAGAAAGCATATATCGTTTACTTGGGATTAATTTGAATGGACCTTTGGCAGATTTAAGTGCCTCTAAATAGTGAGATTGTTTTGGAGCTATGTACTTTTCTCATTTGACATTGTCCTATCTTCAGATATTGTCAGAATTCAGAGTATTGCTTAGTACAGGCAAAATCAGACTTTTTAAATGAAGGGCCAGGTAGTACATATTTTAGGCTTCGTGGATCATAAAGGTCTTTGGCATAATCATTCTGCTCTGCTATTGGAGCTCAAAAGGAGTTGTACACAGTAAGTAAATGAGTGAGTGTGGCTGTGTCCTGATAAAATTGTAGTTATGGGCTTGGTGCCTGTAGCTCAGCGGCTAGGGCCTTAGCCACATACAACCCGGAGCTGCCAAACAACAATGACAACTACAAGCAAAAAACTAGCCTGGTGTTGTGGTGGACACCTGTAGTCTCAGCTACTTGGGAGGCCGAGGCAAGAGAATCGCTTAAGCCCGAGAGTTTGAGGTTAGAGACGCTAGGGCACTCTACCCAGGGTGACAGCTAGAGATTGGAGCTAGAGACTCTATCTCAAAAAAAAACAAAACAAAACAACTATATTTATGGATGCTGAAATTAGAATTTTATGTACTTTTTATATGTTTCAAAACATTTTTCTTTTGAATTTTTTCCAACTATTAAATAATAGAAAAAAAACAGTTTTAGCTCCCAGGCCATGCAAAAAACAGGTGGCAGACCCTATTTAGCCAGACTCCTGCCTAAGTGAAAATTTAGGCAGAGTTTCCTAGGCAATTGTAGGATAACTATTTGAACTATTCCAAAGAATTTAGTAGCTCTGGGTTTGACCTTGATGAATTGAACTTTACCCTCATGCAAGAGAATTGGTATTCTTTATATATAAACAAAGAGTATCTTTTTCCTGTGCAAGTTTTAATGGTTTTTTTTTTTTTTTTTTTGAGACAGAGCCTCAAGCTGTCACCCTGGATAGAGTGCTGTGGCATCACAGCTCACAGCAAGCCACAGACGCTGCCCAACACCTGGCTATTTTTTGTTGTTGTTGTTGCATTTGTCATTGTTTTTAGCTGGCCCAGGCTGGGTTCGAACCTGCCAGTCTTGGTGTTTGTGGCCAGCGCCCTACCCACTGAGCAATAGGCGCCGCCCAAAAGGTTTCAATTACCTATTGATAAATCATTCAGCTCTGCTGTTGGAGCTCTTTGTTGTTGGTTTTTTTTTTTTTGAGACAGCCTCAAGCTGTCCCCTGGATAGAGTGTTGTGGCATCACAGCTCACAGCAACCTCCAATTCCTGGGCTCAAGCGAGTCTCCTGCCTCCGCCTACCAAGTAGCTGGGACTACAGGCGCCCACCACAACGCCCGGCCATTACTTTGGTTGCAGCCGGCATTGTTGTTTGGCAGGCCGGGCTGAATTCGAACCCGCCAGCTCAGGTGTACGTGGCTGGCACCTTAGCCTGTTGAGCAACAGGCGCCGAGCCTGTTGTTGTTTTTGAGAGAATCTCAAGCTGTTGCCCTCAGTAGAGTGTCACAGCTTACAGCAACCTCAAACTCTTGGGCTTAAGCCAGTCTCTTGCCTCAGCCTCCCAAATAGCTGGGACTACAGGCTCCCACCACAATGCCCGGCTATTTTTTGTTGTTGTAGTTGTCAGTGTTCTTAGCTGGCCCAGACCCTGTTAGAACCCACCACCCTCAGTGTATGTGGCTGGCGTCCCACCCACTGAGCTGTAGGCGCTGCTGTATTGGAGCTCTTTGACTCTACAAGATAGTTCGTTAGTTAGTTCTCTTTCTTTCCTGGGGCTTCTCCTTTCCCTGACTAAGGGTGGACAAGGGACCTCACAGTTGTTGTTCTGGGCCTAGACTTATTTTATTTTATTTATTTTTTATTTATTATTATTATTATTTTTAATAATTTTATTGAATCATAATTATGTACATTGGTGCAATCACAGGGCACGATTCATATACATTCAGAAATATTTTGATCATACTGTTACAGATACCCTTCATGGCATTTCCTTGATCACTATATAAAGACATT
>CAUYON010089607.1:0-16290 GCA_963573935.1 Arctocebus calabarensis | reverse complement strand
GATAATCGACTCAGGCCCTCTGTACCTGCTTTCTCATTTGTAAATGGGATGATTACAGCTATATCAAAAAGTGGTTTGTGGCTCTCTTCCTCTCTGGCTGCCCGAGGATCACCCGCCATCATGAATGACACAGTAACTATCAGGACCAGAAGTTCATGACTAACAGACTACTTCAGAGGAAACAAATGGTCATTGATGTCCTTCACCCTGGGAAGGCAACAGTACCAAAGATGGAAATTAGAGAAAAACTAGCCAAAATGTACAAGACTACACCTGATGTCATCTTCGTATTTGGCTTCAGAACTCACTTTGGTGGTGGGAAGACAACAGGCTTTGGCATAATTTACGATTCTTTGGATTATGCAAAGAAAAATGAACCCAAACATAGACTTGTAAGGCATGGCCTGTATGGGAAGAAAAAGACGTCAAGAAAGCAGCGAAAGGAACTCACCAACAGTATGAAGAAAGTCAGGGGGACGGCAAAGGCTAATGTTGGTGCTGGCAAAATGGCGAAGGAGAAAAGACCCTACAGTGATGTTATCTGCAGCCATTGTACAGATTTTTCACAAGAGGATTAATAAAGACTTTTCATGTGTCTGGTTGTTTGGAAAAAAAAAAAGTGGTTGTGGACTAAACGAGGTAATAGAGGCAAAGTTCTTAAATAGTGCTCAACACAAGGAGATTATTCAACGGAAGCCACTACTATCTCTCGTAAAATTCTCAAATACACCATCATAGTAACAAAAAATGTACTTGGATTGTTTCAGAAGATTTCATATTCATAATCCCATCAGCTTCTCATGTCACATGATTTTGAAGAAAATTCTGAGGTCGATAGCAACATTTTCTTTCCCTCCCTCCCTTCCTTCCTTCCTTCTTTGACAGAGTCTCACTTTGTTGCCCTTGGTAGAGTGCCATGGCATCACAGCTAACAGCAACCTCAAACTCTTGGGCTCAAGTGATTCACTTGTCTTAGCCTCCTGAGTAGCTGGGACTACAGATGCCCACCATAATGCCCAGCTAATTTTAGAGACACGGTCTCATTCTGGCTCAGGCTGGTCTTGAACTCCTGAGCTGATGCAATCCACCTGCCTCAGTCTCCCAGAGTGCTAGGACTATAGGCATGAGCCACCAAGCCCACGGGTAACATTTTCTTTTTATAGTTGATTCCACCCGGGTTATCCACCTGATTCTTTCTTTATCTCCAAAATTTGATAACTTTACCAAAATCTATCTCTTTTTAAAAAAATCACTGATTTATTTTATGGTGAAGTATTCATAGGGAAAATTACACAAAACATGTATACTCACAACTTAATGAATTATCATAAAACAAGTATCTTGTGATCATAATCTATGTAAGGTACAGCATATGTTCACATTCCAGAAGCTCTGCTAGTGCCCTTCCCAATCACAGCTTTTCTCAAAATCGCCTCCTCCAGGCCAGGCACAGAGGCTCATGCCTTTAATCCTAGCACTTTGGGAGGCCAAAGTGGGTGGATTGCCTGAGCTCACAGGTTGGAGACCAGCCTGAGCCAGAGCCTCCACTCTAAAAATAACTGGATGTTGAGGCAGGCACCTGTAGTCCCAGCTATTCAGGAGGCTGAGGCAAAAGAATTGCTTGAGCCCAAGAGTTTGAGGTTGCTGTGAGCTATGATGCCACAGCACTCTACTGAGGGTGACAAAGTGAGACACTATCTCAATCAATCAATTAATCAATCAATATAAAACAAATAAATTCCCTCTTCCAGAATTGGTAAACACACCAAGGAAAAATCAAACCTCAAAATCTAATAAAACTGAATAATTCTTCACTATCATGTGAAGGTGGTCAGATACCTTCAAGCATATATTTTAGGTGTATTTAGGTGTATTTATTTATTTGTTAATTAAAAATATCCTGGCTTCATTGAGACATAATTCACATACCATACATTTTAACTATTTAAAGTTTATTCTCCCTAACCCAATAAAAATGTTTCTGTGCTCTGTCAAGTTCTCTTTAGACTTGCTCAGAAGACTTATCCTGCTTTCCCCAGATAGATGTATTCTGTAAATAATAAACTGTTCCATACTCTCATTGTTTTGTGCAGTGTCATCATCTTGACATCCAAACCAAATTCTGATGGGAGTCCATGGTGTCTGAATAGGAAATTTACAACAGGTTGCTCAGGACACCTGTCAGGCACAGGTGGGGCATCTCTCAAACCGATAGAGACCATCTACAACAAACCCACAGCCACTATCATATTGAATGAGTACAACTGAAAGCATTTCCACGTAGAACTAGAATCAGACAAGGTTGCCCGCTGTCACCACTACTACGCATAGTGCTGGAAGTCCTAGCCATTGCAATTAGGCAAGAGAAGAAGATCAGGTGTATTCAGATGGGGACAGAGGAGGTCAAACTCTCACTCTTTGTGGATGACATAATCTTGTACCTGGAAAACTGCAGGGATTCAACTACAAAACACTTAGAGGTGATCAAGGAATATAGTAACATCTTGGGAAACAAAATCAATGTCCACAAATCAGTAGCCTTCCTATATGCCAGTAACAGTCAAACTGAGAATCAAATTAAAGACACGATAGCGGGGGTGCCCATAGCTCAGTGGTTAGGGTGCTGGCCATATGCTCTGGGGCTGTTGGGTTTGAACCTGGCCCAGGTCTGCTAAACAGAAAAAAAATAGACAGGTGTTGTGGTGGGAGCCTGTAGTCCCAGGTACTTGGGAGGCTAAGGCAAGACAATTCATTGAGCCCAAGAGTTTGAGGTTGCTGTGAGCTGTGACCCCACAGCACTCTACTGAGGGTGACAAAGTGAGACTTTGTCTCAATAAAAATAATGAAGACACAATAGCCTTCACAATACTTGCAAAGAAAATAAAATGCCAGGGATTATATCTAACAAAAGATGTGAAGGATCTCTACAAAGAGAACTATGAAACCCAGAGGGGAAAAAAATGGCAGAAGATATTAACAAATTGAAGAACATATCATGCTCATGGCTGAGAAGAATCAACGTTATTAAAAAGACCATACTACCCAAAGTGATGTACAAATTTAATGCAATCCCCAATCAAATCACCATTATCATACTGTGAAGATCTTGAAAAAATAATATTTTGTTTCATATGGAACCAGAAAAAAACCCGAATAGCCAGTACAATTTTAAGAAATAAAAACAAACCTGGTGACCTCACGTTACCAGACTTTTGGTTATACACAAGTCTATAGTGATCAAAACAGCATGGTACTGGCACAAAACAGGGACAGAGATCTATGCAATATAATGGAGAACCTAAAGATGAAGCCAGCCATGACAGCCATCTGATTTTGATAACCCAAACAAGTGTCTGCACTGGGGAAAAGAATCCCTATTTAATAAATGGTGCTGAGAAAACTAGTTAGCCACATGTAGAAGACTGAAACATCACCACTGACAATATCACCTGACTTTAGTGAGATTAGCCCTTATAACAAAATCCCGAATCTCCAGGCGCTGAATTGCATGTGCAGAGAGGGGAACACTTTTGCACTGTTGGTGGGATTGCAAACTGATACAATCTGTATGAAATGGAAAGAAGTACGAAGAATTCTCAAAGAACTAAAAGTGGACCTTCCTTTTGATCTTGCGATCCCACTACTAGGTATCTAACAAAAAGAAACATAATCATTTTACCCCAAGGACCTTCGCATTAGAATGTTTATTGCAGCTCAATTCACAATTGCCAAGATATGGAATCTATCCAAGTGCCCATCAACCCAGGAATGGATTAACAAACCGTGGTACATGAATAGTAAATCAGCCATAAGAAAAGATGGAGGCTTTGCATCTTTTGTGTTTACCTAGATGGAGCTGAAATACATTCTTCTTAGTAAAGTATCATAAGAATGGAAAAAGAAGTCCAGTGTACTCAATACTACTATGAAACCAGTATACGAAATCAAATCCACAGGAAAGAAAAACACGAGGGTAGTCTAGTGAGGAGGGGGGGAGAGGAGAAAGAGGGGAGGTGATAGGCGGAACCTCTCCTAACGTGTCAATGAGAGGGTGTTCAGCGCACTGCTGAGCTCAACTACAACTGGAGCTTCACCTCAGAAATGTAGACCATGTAACCTAAACAATTGTACCCTCATGACAATCCAAAATTAAAAGAAAATACAGAAGAGAAAGACTGTATAGACATCAAAGGTTAACCCTGCTTCTGTGACTTTGCTGCAACCATTTTCTGGAGTTTTCTTCCCTTGCCACGCAGCACCTTGTCATGCCTGCGGGGGTCTGGGTGACAGTGGGCGCTGCAATGCACTGGGTGAATCACTGCGTGGAGCTGACCTGGGGGCTGAGATGGCCCTCAAGTTCACAGTCAGCATATTAAAACTATGTTTCATCGTTAACCACAGGGAAACTTACTTAACTCAGACTCAGTTTCCTCATTCCGAAATAAGAGTGTTGAAGAAAACATTATGAACTGAAAAATTCTATGGCCTAAGTGAACGAAATCACATTCAGCGTCTGAGTCTGCCTTTTAAATCAGTTGCTATACTTCCGTGAAGAATTCCCTGCTCTACTAATTTTCTGTGTCCTCTCCTATTGCTGCACTTGTGTCTGCATCCCTTTTAGACTTTTCATTTTTCTCTCTTCCTGGTCCCTCAGAGGTGTTCCTTTTCCTCCTCTGTGCCTTTTTCACCTTTTCCTTCATTACTTTATTTTCGCTAAATATTCCTGTCTTGACTCTTTCACCTTAGTGAAGTGATTTCAGAAAAGTGCTGCTTGATTTTAAATGATTCTTCATTGACTATGAAGAAAATAAGTAGAAAATGCTGTTATTAAGTCAATATTTTGGCCAGGCACAGTGGCGCATGCTGTAATCCTAATACTTTGGGAGGCCAAGGCAGGAGGATTGCTTGAGGCCAGGAGTTTGAGATCAGCCTGAGCAAGAATGAGACCTTGTCTCTACAAAAAATGCAAAAATTAGCCAGCCATGGTGGTAGGCAGTCCTAGTCTCAGCTACTCAGAAGGCTGAGGCAGAAGGGTCACTTGAGTCTGGGAGTCAGAGATTTTAGTGAGCTATGATGATGCCACTGCACTCTAAATGAGAGCCAGGAAGACCCTGTCTCAAAGAAGAAATGAAAGTCAATGTTTCCTTAGACACCCTTACTCAAGTTCAAAGTGTTAGGAAAAATATTTCTAACATCATGTAACATGTCATTACTATATTAAGATGCTAATGTTAAGTAAAAATCAGTTAGGATTGGTTGTGCTGTATTTTAAATATTTTTCATTTTTAAATACTTAAGCTTAGAGAAAGTTACAGAAAATAATGTCATAAAGAACTCACCACTGGTCTTTGTCAGAGCTGAATATTTTGCCTTCAAATTTTAAAAAATAAAATGCTACAGAAGCAGTTGAAGCCATCTATCTAGTCTTTACCATCCAATTCTTCACCATCTGACTTACATGTGTTCACAATTATACACCAAAAGTTTTTCAACTTTCTGTAATCTCATTACGTATGAGTGTATAATAAGTAAAACATGTGTGATGTGCTTTTAAATTTCATGTTACTGATACTATACTATCTTTCAGCAATGTTGAGATTTAACTGTATGTCTGCATTTGGTTCAAGTTCATTCATTGTTATTGCCGTATAGCATTTTTTATATGAATATATCACCATTTTGTTATCTGTTTACTGTTACTGGATAGTTAGGTTTTCAAACTATTTGCTGTTGCAAATGGTGTTAGAATAAGTATTCTAGTGCTTATTTTCTTGAAAAAGAAGAAATGACTTCTATTTCCTTGTCCACCTGTTGTTGGAAGTGAGGCTGTTGATGGCTCCAACTATTATTGTTGGATTATTATTATTAATTCCGTCAGCTTTTGTTCTTTATGTTTTGGGGGTTTATGTTGAGTACATGTACTTTATAATTATTTTATATTCTTAATTGGCCCTTATGTCACTATAAATTATTCTTCTTTTTCATAGCAAAATTTTTTTTCAACGTCTATTTTGTCCTGATAATAGTATAGTCACTCCAACTTTGTTTGCAGGATAGCTTTTTCTACTCTTTGACTTGACACTTTGTATTTTTGTGTTTAATCTATTTGCATTTAATGCAATTAATTATAAGGTAGAATTTACATCTGCCATTTTGATGCTTGTCTTTATTTGTCACTTCTTTTTAGCTTTTGTTTCTCTGTTCCTCCATTACCTCCTTCTCTTGATTTCTTAGTGATTGCCCTCAAGTTCACAATCAGCATATTAAAACTATCTGTTTCATATTTCATATTAATATTAAGTTCAATATTATGCAAAAACTTGGCTCCAAAAGAACTCTATTTATTCCCACTGCTTTTGCACTAGTCTTTTAATACAAATTATATCTTTATACCGAGTCCTTTCACAGATTTATAATTGTTGCTTTGTGCATTTGTCTTTTAAAACAGATATGAAAATAAAGTAGTTATATATCAAATATGTTTATACTGTTTTTAAATTTACCTGTGTAGTTACCTTTACTGGTGCTCTTTATTTCTCTGTGGATCTGAGTTATTATCTGTATTTCTTCCTTGCAACCTAAGGGACATCTTTTTATATTACTGTAAGGCAGCCCACGGAACTTGGGAGGAAGGAGAATTGAGAATATCCCCATGACAGACCACCATTGTCTCACATTATTCAGTAGGTTCTCTTGGATAGATGATTTTCAGTTTGACCCGAGGCTTTGGTTAATTTTCAAAGTTCTGAAAAAGCTGATTTTAGTTGCTTTGCCTGTACTTTTTTTTGTTTTTGTTTTTGGAGACAGAGTCTCAAGCTATGGCCTGTGTAGAGTGCCGTAGCATCACAGCTCACAGCAACTTCAAACTCTTGGGCTTAAGCGATCCTCTTGCTTCAGCCTCCTTAGTAGCTGGGACTACAGGTGTCTGTCATAATGCCGGGCTATTTTTTGGTTATAGTTGTCATTGTTTGGCTGGCCCAGGCCAGCTCCAGTATATGTGGCTGGTGCCCTAGCCGCTTGAGCTATGAATGCCAAGCCTTCGTACGCTTAGCACCTACTTTTTTTTTTTTTTAAAACAGTCTCACTAATGTCGCCCTTGGTAGAGTGCCATGGTGTCACAGCTCACAGCAACCTCAAACTCTTGGGCATAAGTGATTCTCTTGCCTCAGCCTCCCAAGTAACTGGGACTACAGGCACCTGCCACAACACCCAGCCATTTTTTTGTTGTAGTTGTCATTGTTCTTTAGCAGGCCCAGGCTGGGTTCCAACCCTCCAGCCCTGGTGTATGTGGCTGGTGCCCTAGCCACTGAGCTACGAATGCCAAGCCTTTACCTGTATTTTTATTGTTTCTGTGAGTGAGTGGGTATACCAACATCTTCTCTCTATTATTATATAAGTCAATTGCTGTAGCATCTATCTTAATGTTGTTTATTATTTCCCTTGGTCATTTTGAGGGTGTGAGAATGATGAATCTTTTTAAGGTGTAGGTAAGGTAAAATGCTCTCTTTTTTTCTGGAAAAGTTCTTCACTTATAACTGAGAACATTCCTTGGGTTTCATTATTTCTATTCTGTTGTTCAAGGACACTAATTTGTGGAGAAGGTTAAGAAAAAATTACCTTCAAAATAAATAATAATAGTCACCTGTAAAACACACACACAATATACACCGAGCTTTGCGGGATGTAAACAAATTAGTTAGGTTAAAAGTGGAAGTGTGCTTTTCAGGGACAAACTTTTGTAGCAATTTAATTCACTCTGTTAAAAGTCCTTTCTTGCTTTGTAATAGTAAGGGTAACATACTTTATTTTACTGTATTTTAAGCAGTGTTCTGGTGCCACCTAGTGGTACAAATGTGTAAAGGCCGCTGTGATTGTTTTTCTCTTCTTTCTCCTCCGTTTTTTCCTCTCCCTCTTCACCCTCCTCCCCCCCCTCCGCCCCATACCTGTACTCCTGTGTGCCACTCCCCACATGTATCTCCCATGTGCTGACATCATCCTGTCTACTGTCTAAATCTACCTCTATTAAAAATACATTCATGTTTCTGACTCCTTTAAAAAAGTTTTAAGGGTTTATGACTTTCTGATAAAGTTCCTGTGGACCCCAACCTGAAACGCTGGTCAGCTAGGGAGACAGCACTGGGAAATTCAATGGAGTTCACGCTAAATTTGCAGCATACAGCCTGGAAGCCTGGAAGCAGATGCACTGCTTCACGTGCCAGGCACCTGAAACAATGCAACAACCAGTCCTGCACCTCAGGACTTTTTATTTGGTACATAACAGAGAATCCGTGCAAGAATGAACAGCCGTCAGCAGTGGCAGTCAAGGTTAAAGATGAGAGAGGGGAGATTACAGCCCCCAGGAAGGTTGGGTAAAGGGTAAACAGGGACATGGGGGATGGAACAGCTGGAGCAGCCAGATACCCGAGCAGGCAGGAGCGAGGGGGTGGGGGAGCAAGTCTCACCTCGTCTCAGCCTCTCTAGTCTAAGCTACTAATTCATGGTCTAAGATGCTTGTACTGCTCATTTCCCCACACAGTGATGGTCACGAAGACATTCTCCTACTGGGTACTTTATTCTGAATTAGAAGTCCTGTGAGGAACTCAGTCTAGCTACTTCCCACAATTTTCAAACTGATAAAGGAAAATTGAATCATAAAAAGTATTCCATCCAAGGGCAGGCAAGAGAGAGTGTGGAAAGAGTGTGACAAGTTGAAAGTCATTTGTAAGATCATATGACTACATAGAGAGTTATCACAATAACTGCATTAAATGTAACAGACTGAATAATCTAATTAAAATCCAAAGATTATCAGACTAAATCAAAGTAGAAACACAACTACAAGCATCTAAGGAAAAAAATTATAACATAAGGATAAAAAAAAGTTAGAAGTAAAACAATGCGAGAAGATATACCTTACAAACATTAAACAAAAGAACCTTGGTGTGATTGTGTTAATATCACACAGAATTGAATTTAAATAAAGAAAATTATTAGAGACATTCTGTATGATTATAAAAGGTTTAATTCTTCAGAAAGAAATAAAAATTTAATTTTGATGGACTTAACATGATGTGTATATATCATGTGTATATATATATATATATATTGTGTTTATAATATGAGGATTTATAACAATCCTTAATTTGTCATTTAATTCTGGAGAAAATATTCTAGAATTTAAAGAAAGATTTCAATTACTTGAAATTAATTGAGGCTTAATTGATGTACCCAAGAATATTGTACACTATGTAAATACTTTGCCAAATTTGTGTGTGTGTGTTTATTTGACAAGACATAAAAAGACGTAGATACATCTCTGTGGCTAACTGATAGAAAAGCAGATAAAAAATATCAGTAAGGATGAAGAATATTTGAAAAAAATTATTAACGGATTTAATCAATGGATGTTTATAGAAGACTATACCTTTGGAGTGCAGATAAGCCATTCTTTTTGAGCACACTAAAACATTTACAAAATTGACCATATTCTTTGCCATAAATCAAGTCTCATCAACATTGAGAGTACATTCTCTGTAATTAAATGAGGAATGATAGATGACTAGAAAAGGTTCATAAGGACCTACACAATTTTGCAATCAGCATACTTCTAAATAGCCCATGGGTCAAAGAAGTACTAATTAGAAATATTTTGAACTGCATAATAGCAAAATAGGTCCAAATTTACAGAATCCAACTTATATCATATGTAGAGAAAGTGTATATATGTGATGGAGGAGAAAGAAAAAAACAGGTGTGAAACCATCATCTCAAGAAGTCAGGAGAAAAAAAAAGAACAAATTAATCTCAGACACAAGAAGAGAGAAAAACAAAGAGAAGGATGTAAATTAACATAATAGAAAAAAAGTTTGGTAGGGAATATTATTCCCTTGGTTCCATGATTTCTCTTCCTTAGTGTTAATATTGTCACTGATTTTATGAAGTATAATATCTAGTAGCTCTTAGAAAGGGTGTACAAGAGTGTAGCAGATATTTGTGGCATCCTCCATATCATAGGCATTTGGATGTTAAGCCAACCTTGAATTCCTGAGATGAATTGTTCTTGGTCATGGTACACAATCTTTTTTGTTTTTTGTTGGGTTAAGACAGTTAATGTTTTGTTAAGGATTTTTGCTTTATTTAAGGAGAGGTAGTAAGTGGCTTGTAATTTTCTCCTTGTGTCTTCATCTGTTTTGATATCAGAAAAATACTTGCCTTATAGAATGAATTGGGAAGTATTTTTCCTTCTCTATTTTCTGAAATCATTTGCATATAATTATCACAACCAATGTCAATCATCAAAATTCTCTTCTGCTTTCCAATTATACTTCTTTAATAATGGTCTGTTACTTTTAATTGAAGCATTATTCCCTCAAATCTCTTGGTGAATATTAATTATGATTTTAAAGGATCTTTCTCCTTTCCTTCAAGTGTTCTATTTTAGGGAGAGCCATTCTCTTAGTGTGCTTATCTTTTGAAATTTTAATTCTTTTAACAATTTTCAAGTTCTGATTTTTCTCATGTACTTATAACTGAAGGTATGTAGATATATGAAGATTCATAGCTAGCATACTTCTATGAGAAATTGTGTAAGTCACTATTACATTTCTTTAGTAGGTATGACCTCTCCCATTTCCTCACACTGAGAGTTCTCTGGGAGTAAGAAGGGTATTTTATCCAGAATAAAGCTAGTGAGAAAGAATGGACTTGTAGTCCAGCTATTCATGGGTGCCTGTGGGCTAAGAGAAGACTGGCAGATGAGGCTCTGTCTTGAGTAGCATAGGTTCAGAAAATTACATCTTTACTCATCTTAGTGGGCAGAACACAGCAAAATGGAGGCAGGGTGGATATTTCTCCAGGACTCTTGATTACTTTACTTGCTCATTAGGAACTGCTCTTTGGCATGGCCATGTCTTTGTCCTCTGCTACTGCAATCTTGAGGATGTCTGTGTCTATTTGGAGTTGCAATTGACAGGTGAATAGTGAAAGAGGCCTTGGGAAGCTAAGCACATCTGGCAATTTCACTGCCCTGCAAAGCTCTCTTACTCCATCCCAACCCTACTACTTTTGTTGAGGTGACTCAAACATAGCCAAGTCACTGTCCCCTTCTCCCAGGCATGCTGCTCACATTAGGGGCTGCAGAAGCAAACACACTTTACTTAGCAAGCATTTCTTGCATATATCTCTGGCCACTATGCAGTACTGTTTCAGTTCCTATATTATTTCAGCATTTCAATACCAATTATTCCCATTTCTATATTTCAGCTTTCACATTGCTTCTCTCATCACTAGCCTATAGGATCACAGCCCATAGTGGGTGCTAGACAATGATGTGCAAGATTTATGCATAGAATACTATAAAGTGTTATGGAGAGATCTTAATGAAAGAAGGGTACAACTTGTTTACTACAGAAAGGCTCAATACAGAAAAGGTATCAGCTCTCTCAAAATTGGTTAGTAGCATCAACACAGTGCCAATCAAAATCCCACCAGTTTATGGGAGTATGTGTAGATAAGTTGAGATGCTGAGGGAATAGCATCAGCAAAGGGGCAAGAGGCATGAAGAAACATGGGGTGTGCAAAGAAATAGAGGCAGTGTGGGTTTCCAGTGGTGAGGTTGGGGAGATTAGGTGAGTGCAAGGCCTTAGAGAGCAGTTGGATTATTCTATGTTTGTATTTTTCTGATTTTGATGAAAAGAATTTTAAAAAAGATATGTGTGGTTTGGTTAACATTTTATTTTTTACTTTGAGGTAGGTTTCACCCTGTTGCCTGGGCTTAAATGCAGTGACATCATCATAGCTCATGGTAACCTCAAAGTGCTAGGCTCAAGTGATCCTCCTGCCTCCTCCTCCCAAGTAGCTGGGAATAAGGCACAAGCCACCATGCCCTGCTAATTTTTCTATTCTGTGTAGAGACAATGTCTTGCTATGTTGCTAGGTTAGTCTCAAGTAATCCTCTTGGCCTCCCAAAGTGCTAGGATTAGATTATAGGCATGAGACACTGCCTGGCATGGGCTTACCTTTTATATAGATCACTGTGGCTCCCCTCACCCCTTTTTTAAAGAGACAGAGTCTCACTTTTTCACCCTTGGTAGAGTGCCATGGTGTCATAGCTCACAGCAACCTCCAACTCTTGGGTTTAAGTGATTCTATTGCCTCAGCCTCCCAAGTAGCTGAGACTACAGGCGCCCACCACAAGGCCTGGCTATTTTTTTGTTACTGTTTGGCTGGGGCCAGGTTCGAACCTGCCACCCTTGGTATATGGGACCAGAACCCTACCCACTGAACCACAGACACTGCCCTGTGGCTTACCTTTTACCTGCTCTGATCTGGATTGCAGGTGGCTTCCAAGCTTCTTGTACAATGACTTCTGGGTGGGTTTAACCAATGGAAGAGGCAGGAGGAAGATTGGAAAGCTACAGGGTATTCGTGTTTGATTCTCCCTTCAGCATACTGCCACACCACCCTGTTTCCTTTTTGTGGTATCACCTGTGCCAGTTACAGGTCTTCTACCCTCCCACTCTCTCCAGAACACCCTGCCTGATTGATCTTCTGCTGCTAGTGCTAGGCTTCAGGTTCCAACAGAATCCCCTCCTCATGGCTCTTCCAGTCCCAGGAGAGGGATGGGTGAGCTGCTTCTCCTTTTGCTGATCAATAGGCGATTTATTACCCCTTGTTTGCTTTTTCAGCTTTTTAGTTTCCTTTGTAACGTGATCTCTGTTTGAAAGCTAGAGTTGCTCCTTGTTTTCTGGCTGAACCTTCATTGATACAGAGGGTTAAGTTGGAGATATGAAAATTAAATAGGAAACCACTGTGATGGGACTTGACCTGAAGCAGTGGGAGCAGAGATGGAGCAAGCATATGCAGTTAATAATCATTTGGAAGTAAAATTGATAGGCCTTGGTCATTGGGTATCGTGGTAAGAGAGAGGAGCATAAGGGAGTGGAGGAATCTAGAAGAGTTCCTGGTTCTGAGTGATTGGGTGGATTGTGTTTCATCAGCTGAAATCAAAATAGAGACGGCACAATGGGAGAAGTGGCAGTGAGGGAGAAACCCATGTGTACAAGTTCGAATGTGCTAAGGGTCTGGGAGTCGGGGGTGACACCCAAGTGGATATAAATCCCAAGAAGTTCATTATACATGATTATAGTTTAAAGCCTGGACAATGGAGTAAGACCATAGCAGAAAAACAGAGTAGTGGAGAGGAAACAAGCTTAATTTTTAATATTAAAAAAATCAGTAAAACAAGCACTTTCTAGGTCAGACACTTGCATTTAGATCACTCACCTCTATGACTAGGCTCTTCTAAGGAGTGGCTTACTTTTCTGCCTCTACTTCCTCACTACACATTCATTCTCTCTCTCTCTCTTTTTAAATATTACCTACTGCCTTTATTTTCTTATGTCAGAGTCAGTACCAGGAACCAGCTACCACCAACCCAAGCCCCACATCCAAGGAATGGTTCTACACGCCATCTCACAGTTCTGCCTTCAGGCACATCCGTTCTTTTTTTTTTAACACAATGCAGTTAGGCATCTTCCTACTTCATCATTTTCAGTACTAGAAAAGTGGCTCTGGCTATGCCATATCAGGTCCCTCCTAATAGCTTAGTGCTCATGACAATTTTTAGCCTTTTTGCTTGGTCTCTTCTATGACTCTTGACACTATTAACCACTTCCTTCATGAATTGCTCTTTCTTCATTTATTTGGTAACACCAGACTCATCTCGTTTTCCTACTCTCCTTCCTCTTTTTCTCTTGCCTTTATATTTAATCCTTGGGGTCCACAGTCCTCTTGGCTCCTTATTCCACATTCTTTTCCAGGACCTTTTTGTCCCTTTTCATGGGCTTAGCTCTACTTTAGACACCTCTCCTAAGCTCCAGAACCATATTCTCCCTGCTACCCTGAAAAGTCCTAAAGCAACTCATTTTTTTTTCTGGTAATCCTCCTATATTTCATATCCTAAGTAGTTTTACAGTGTAGTTACTCTAATCCCAGACTAAAAGTCAATAGATATCTCTTCCCTTCACTTCCACATTGAACTGGCCTCTCGGCTGTAGGTCATATCTGATCCTTCGTTGTGTCCCTTCCTGCTGGCTCAGATGTCCAGCATTTCCTCCTGTACTACTGATCCTGTCTCATTTTTGCTTTAGCCATCAGTGCCTGCCCATTGCCTAGGATTAGGTCTGAAGAACTTTGTCTAGTCCAGAAAACTGACTTCTGCTTCTCTCATTAAATTCTATGGTTCCACTTTTCTCACTTCCTGTTCCTTCCTTCCTTTTTTTTCCTTCCTTCCTTCCTTCCTTCCTTCCTTCCTTCCTTCCTTCCTTCCTTCCTTCCTTCCTTCCTCCCTTCCTTCCTTAGGAAGTAGCTGGGACTATAGGCGCTTGCCAAAATGCTTGGCTATTTTTTGTTGTTGTTGTTGTTATTGTTGTAGTTGTCATTGTTGTTTAGTGGCCTGGGCTGGCTTTGAGCCCACCAGCCCCAGTGTATTTGGCCAGTGCCCTCACCGCTGAGGTATGAGCACCGAGCCTCTAGTCTTAATTTCTAGGCACATTTCCCCCAAATTGCCAAGTTTCTCTTTTTATGTATGTATCTGCCTATATGTGTAGAAGCTGCTGACATTTATGTGTCTGGATAGGTAATATTGAGTCCTAATCCCTAATTCTCTGTGGCTCATTCACACCATGCTTCCTTCACAGACCTGCACATATCTACCCTAGGCACCCCAACTCTTCCATATAGCTGGATACATATTCCATCCCTATTATAGTGTGCAGCACATTTTATGGCAAGAATGCTGATTTTCCTGCCTCTGCTTGTGTCTTCTTAAGTCTTTCATGGTAGAGACAATATTTTATCTAGATTTGCTTTTTCAGTTTTCTATAAAGTGCCTGACCCACAGGAGATATTATAGGAAATATTTGATGACTCAGAACAGATGATCATAGATATTTGATGAATCAGGATAAATTAGGGTAACAAACATCATTGCAGGAAAAGACCCATCCTTTCCTCCTATATCTAAGCACACAAAGGTGACCCTTTAGTGCAAATGTGTAGTATCAGGTTGATGGATTTGTTGACTTACCAAACAACTGCAGGGTACCTGGTAGATTTCAAGCATTGAGGAGATGTACAAACTAACATCCATTGTATCTTTGAGAAAATTACTCTTCTAGTATGGAAAGCAGCCATGTTATATTTGGATTAGTATGCATACTGATGAGCAGAGGGTAAGTAGAATGAAAGGTAGTTAAGGCTAAAGGTGATAAAGCTTTTGCTGTATCCCAGTGGCCTTTCCTATCTGGGCCTTCTGTTCAGAATGGACCTCTCCTTACCTCATTTAAGTGTGGGAAGGCTGGCATGCCCTCACTGAGCCTGACTAAGGCAGCCACCAGCAAATCCAGCTCGGGACCAGAACATAACCAGGGCACAGGCAGACACATCAGAGAGGAGTGTGATGTGTGTGGTACAGACCAGGAAAGCATAACACAGAGAAGGCATATTTGGGAATCATGTAAACTTCTAATTTTTGTTTTTTCCCAAGGTCTTCATTCACACAGGGCTCCCACTGCTTACCCCAAAGGAAGACAACTTCCCTTTTATCTCCTCCCTTTCCAAAATCTGCTCTCAAAAGAGAATCTGAAGTGTATCTACTGTAAATGATAAAATATAGGATAACTTAAAGACTGTTAATTCAATGTCTTTTTATAATAGGTCTTCCTAAGTAGACAGCATCAAAAGACTCTTGACTAATATTCTAAACAGCAGATTATTGCCTGGAATTATGTTCTATGAAATAGATATAAAGATGAGGGGCCTAACTGAGGCAGCGGGGGGGGGGGGATGAAGGAGAAAGGGAAATGGTGAGTGCCAAAGGATTAGGTTGAGCTTACACTAATATAACATCAGGGGTCAGCCCATCATTAAGTTGTATGGCAGTGTTCAGAAGAAGAAATTGCTTTTAATGCTCTGTGACGGGACCTTGAGTTCAGTAAATTGGTGCAAAAGAGGCCAAGGCCAAGGAATGTGTTGGGTCTAATCCTTCTAAACAAGAATAATCGTCAATTTTTTAAAACAAGTGAACAGTTTATTAAGAATTAAACAAAGGTATAATGTGATACAGTACAAGCAAGACACTCAAGATAGGTATAATAGTACTACTCACACAAAAACTTAAATTTCACCTCAAAAAAATCACAAGACAAAAGAGAAAGCAATTTCACTGCTATAAAGTAAGATATTTCATGCAAATTATTAACTCTGCCCCCCCCCCAAAGCCCAACCTCC
>CAUYON010089605.1:0-12976 GCA_963573935.1 Arctocebus calabarensis | reverse complement strand
AGTCTCTTGCCTCTGCCTCCCAAGTAGCTGGGACTACAGGCGCCCGCCACAATGCCCAGCCATTTTTTGGTTGCAGCCGTCATTGTTGTTTGGCGGGCCCAGGCTGGATTCGAACCTGCCAGCTCAGGTGTACGTGGCTGGTGCCTTAGCCCGTTGAACCATAGGTGCCAAGCCATCTACTGTGATGACCTAAAAGTAAGATCCTAAGCCCTCTGCTAACTAAATGGACCGCTCTCAGCCCAGGGGTTCCCAGAAACATCTTAAAACTGAATTCCCAGCCATGAGGGGATGGAGGAGGAAAAGCACAATTACATCATACACATGGTTTCCCTTCATAAATTTCATGACTCCTCCTATAGCTTGTTGAATATGTATATTTGACTATCCTACTCAGTATAAAATCGTTTTCCTGGTCTCTTGTCAGGAGCACCCACCCTCTAGCCCCTGCTTCTGGCTGGGGCTCTGCTTTCCAGCTTGTTGAAATGGCCACCCTTTATGAGAAATAAGACTTTTCTTTCTCCAAAGTATAAACCTTGTTAAATTGTTTTTAGTTAACCCCATCCCACCAAAGTCCCTCTTTGGACCTCAAATTTCTCCACCCTCTCCCCTCGCACCTAAACTTTCCCACAAGACTACAGGTTGTTTCTCCCCACACTTACAAGCTCTTGCCTCACGGTCTTTATCCCAGGCATCCCTTGGCCTGGAATTCTCTTCCATCTGTCAATGGAAAAGAACCCAGACTTTGTAAAATAATTTAAAGAGGTTTATTCTGAGCCAAACGTGTGATCAAGGCTCGAAAAATCAAGCCTGAGAAGCCTTGAGCAAGTGGTCTCACCAGGGTTAGGTCACAGTTTGGTTTCACACATTTATAGAGACAGGAATCATTCATAAAATCACAAATCCTGTTTCCAAAAATATTCATGGAAGGGGTACATTGGTTTAGCCTGAAAAGGACACCTGGGTGGAGGGAGCCTGAGGCCTTTTCATTTCAAGACTTTTTTTTTTTTTTTTTTTTTTTGTAGTTTCTGGCCAGAGCCGGGTTTGAACCCACCACCTCTGGCATATGGGGCCGGTGCCCTACTCCTTTGAGCCACAGGCTCCAAGATTGTTCTTTTTTAAGCACCAACGACGCTAGAAAAGCATCATCTTTCTCTTTTCTTTTACAAAGGGGTTAGTTCTGTACAATTTGGATTCACTCAAGGATCCAGAAAGCTCATATGGCCCAAGGCAGGTTTCCCACCCCTGATTGCAATGTTTTGTTTTTCTTTTTCTTTTTTTTTTTTATAGCAATGTTTTAAGATAAGGATGTCTGCTGGAGACTAGCCACAGGAGGTACATTGAGACTCAAGTGATCTATTAATTGACCTCTGCAGGTGTGGTTTCAGCTTTGTTGTGCATGCCCTGAGGCCTATTAATTAGTTATCTTATTGTTGCAAAGAATAACTTTCCTGTCAACCTCCTGTCTCCTTATGGCCATCAACTCAACTTTAAGGTTTTTCTGGGGTCCCCTTGACCAAGAAGAGGATTTACACTGTTAGCTGAGGGGTGGGCTTACAATTTTATTTTAGCTCACACACCCTTCTTTTTGGTGTCATATGACACTCTCCCTCCTTACCCTAGAGGCCTATATAGACAGCGTCCCTGTCTCGTTTTCATTTTCTGACAGATTTACGACCAAGGTTTGTGCAAAACATCTACCTTCTTACACCCACACTTTTTACATTACACAAAATCCCTGTGCTTGTATTTGGTGGTTCTCAGTTGCAGTCCTGACCTGCTGGGTGCCTGCTGGGGGCACTCAAAAGTGTTACATCAATGGCTTCAGCATTTTGTATTCTATTTAAGACATTTTCCATTAAGAAATTGGTGTTTTTTTGTTTTTTTTTGAGACAGTCTCACTTTGTTGCCTCTGTAGAATGTGGTGGCGTCACAGCTTACAGCAACCTCCAACTCCTGGACTTAGGCGATTCACCTGCTTCACCCTCCAGAGTAGGTGGGACTACAGGTGACCGACACACCGCCCGGCTATTTTTTTTTTTTTTTTTTTGTGACAGAGCCTCAAGTTGTTGCCCTGGGTATTTTTTTGTTTGCAGTTTGGCCGGGGCGGGTTTGAACCCGCCACCCTTGTTATATGGGGCAGGAGCCCTACCCACTGAGCCACAGGTGCTGCACAAGAAATTGTTTTTTAAACAATTTGCTTTTCTGGCTCGCCGCCTGTAGCTCAGCAGCTAGGGCACCGGCCACATACACGGGAGCGGGCGGGTTCGAATCCAGCCAGGCAGGGCCTGTGAAACAGCAATGACAACTACAACCAAAAAATAACCAGGTGTTGTGGCAGGCACCTGTAGTCCAGGCTACGGGGGGTGGGGGGGCTGAGGCAAGAGGATCGCTTAAACCCAAACGTTTGAGATTGCTGTGAGCTGTGACCCCACGGCACTCAACATTGCTTTCTACTGAGAAGAAAAACAGCTCACTGCAGTCTGAACTGTGAGTATGCAACATTTATCTGGCCCAGAGACAGAGCATGGGATTCAGTCACACCCACGTTCCCTCCCGAAGCCACGCCCAGGGCGAGCAGTTGCTTAAAACTCAGTTCCCGACAGCACGCCTCTCCCGTAGACTCCTAGTTCCGGGAATCCGCCCCCAGAAGGACAATGCAAACAACTGCTTATGCTATTGTAATGCGGACTCTTGATAAACACCTAGAAAATGCGCCTTCTTTTTCCCTGAAAGCCCACTTGTAAGTGCTAACAGCAGCGAACATTCGGGGCAGCTGGGACCCGAGCGCCTTCCCCAGGCTTTGTGACAAATAAGTTACGCCTTAGTCGCGGTGTCTGAGTCTCGTTGCAGGTGGGCACGCCCTTCACTGAGCGGGCTGCCCGGATCCTCCCCGCCTGCCCAGGCCCACGCTCTGCGGCCAGAAATCGGGTCAAATCCGCCCGAGGCCCCCGCCGCCGCTCGTCCTCGGCGTCTAAACTTTCCCACACCGGAACCCGCACGCGCGCTCAGAGTCCCTCACACTGAGACCTGGGAGCCTGTGGGGCGGGGCAGGCGCGCAGAAACATGGGAGCCGGTGGGGCGGGGCATCTGAGAGCGCGCTCAGGACCCAACGGCTGCCGCAGCTGCGCGGGAACTCCTGCAGCTGAAGCCCCGCCCCTCCTGCGTTTGAACCCGAGGTCCCGCCCCCACTCTGGCCAATCAGTGGGCGCGGCGCGCGGCGGCCGCCATGGCGACCCTTTCTAGGCGCTGAGTGACGGCCGCGCGCCCCGCCCCACCCGGTGGACGCCCCTCCCTCAGCGGCGGCGGAACACGAGCGGCGGCAGCAGCAGACCCGGCCGAACGCGCGGGCAGGCTCGCGGTGGAGGTGAGCAGCCTGGCGGGGGCGAGGGCGAGGGCGGCACTAGGTGGCTCCGGGCGGCGCGCGCCTTTGTGTGTGGCGGCGCCCGTGCTCCCAGACGGCCCGCCCTGCCGCGGCGGGGCCCGTGAGGTGGTGAGGAGTGGTGAGGAGGGCGCGAGCAACCCGGCGCATCCCCGGCCCACCGTTTGGGTCCGGCCGGTCGCCCCACTCCGGACTCTCCGGTCGGTGCGGTCCCGGTCGGCTTGCTGCTTGCCGTTTGCGGGCAGCATAGCTGCGGCTAAGCGGGCCCCGCCGGGCCGCGAGCCGCGGCCGCCCGCCCTCCTGTAGCCTCCGCGGCGCCCTGGAGTCTGCGTCCGTGCGGAGTGGGGCGTGGGCGGCGAGAGTCAGCCGCAGAGGTCGGACTGGCCGTCGTGCGGGGTGGACGCTGTCCCCGCGCCCCGGTGGGCGGGCCGGCCGGGAGGCGCCTGCCGGGTGGGTCGCCCCGAGGACTGTCGGCACGTGCTGCGGGGCCGGCGGGGCGTGCGGCGGCGGCTCCCGGACCCTGGGCAGTAGGCGGGCGGGGACAGGTCCGAGATCCCCATGGCGGTCACTTCTGGCAGGATCCCCGTGGGGAACCGTCTTTTTTGGTCCAGACAGAGTGTTTTTCCGGCCGCGTCAACCCTTCTGGTGGTCCTGGTGGTCTGTGAGTGCTGGATGCACAGCCGCGGGGCTGAACGAACCGTCCTCTGGAAAAGAGCCGCAGGGCCACGGCCAGTGACTCCGGCCCGGGATCCCAGCTCGGGCCTGGGCAGGATTTGGAGACCAGCCTGAGCAAAGACCAAGACCGTCTCTACCAAAAATAGAAAAATCGCTCAGGTGCGGCGTTGCCTATAGTCCCAGCAGCTCAGGAGACCAAGGCAGGAGGGTTGAGCTCCGGAGTTGGGGCTGCAGTAAGTTGTTATGAGACCACTGCACTCCTGCCTGGGCCATCAAGACCCTGTGGGTTAAAAAAAAAAAAAAAAAAAAGCAGCAATTATGACCCTTTCCTGGGAAGAGTGGCAGGTTTTATCTTGAAAAAAAAGACCTCAACTTGCTGCTGGAACATGATCTTGAGGAAAAGAAAGTTTATTGTCCCAGGTAACAACAAACCCTTGAAATTAACCTTTTAGTAATTGCTTGTGGAAAATCTCCAGCAGACTGGTGGAATGGGGCGCTCCCTGGAGCTGGTCACTGTGTCCGCAGTCAGCAGGTAGACAATCTTGGGACTCGCCATACTGGCTCTAACCTGTTTTCCTTTGATGAAACCTTTCAAAGTAGTCTGATTGTGTCATAGAAATTAACATTGTTGGGTCCCTGCCCATAGCTCAGCGAATAGGGCGCTGGCCACATACACCGAAGATGGCCGGTTCAAGCCCGGCTGGGCCTGCTAGACAACAATGATAACTGCAACCAAAAAATAGCCAGGCATTATGGCAGTGCCTGCAGTCCCAGCTATTTCGGAGGCTGAGGCAAGAGAATTGCTGAAGCCCAAGAGTTTGAGGTTGCTGTGAGCTATGAGGCCACTCTACCAAGGGCGACAAAGTGCTACTCTATCTCTAAAAAAAAAGTTAAGACTTCAACAAGTTAGCTGGGCGCCTGTGGCTCAGCAGGCTAAGGCGCCAGCCACGTACACCTGAGCTGGCAGGTTCGAATCCAGCCCGGGCCCGCCAAACAACAATGATGGCTGCAACCAAAAAGTGGCCGGGCATTGTGGCGGACACCTGTAGTCCCAGCTACTTGGGAGGAGGAGGCAGGAGACTCGCTTGAGCCCAGGAATTGGAGGTTGCTGTGAGCTGTGATGCCACAGCACTCTATCCAGGGTGACAGCTTGAGGCTCAGTCTCAAAAAAAAGACTTCAACAAGTCACAGTGTTTGAAGGTGAGCACCAGTAGCTCAGTGGGTAGGGCCCCAGCCATGTACACCAAGGCTGGCAGGGTCGAACCTGGCCTGGGCCAGCTGAAGTCAACAATGACAACTGCAACCAAGAAATAGCTGGGCATTGTGGTGGGTGCCTGTAGTCCCAGCCACTTGGGAGGCTAAGGCAGGAGAGTTGCTTAAGCCTAAGAGCTTCAGGTTGCTGTGATCTGTGATGCCACAGCACTCTACCCAGGGCAACATAGTGAGACTCTGTCTCAAAAAAAAAAATCCCAAAACATTGTTAATGTGGATTTGTGGTGAAAATTCAAGACTCAAGTGTGCTTGCCAAAGGCTGCAGGTTCAGCACTGCTGGCCAGAGCCTGGGAAGCTACATTTCCAGCTGGCCTCGTCGGGCTGCTGGAAACCTGCAATGTGAGAGCTAAGGCTGCAGTGAGCCATGGAGTATGGCAGACTGAGGGGTTGACCCGACGGCCTTGCCCTGAGGGGCTGGTGGGATTTGGGGCCTTGAACTAGAGGTGTGGGCCTCTGGCCCTATATCCGAAAGTCAGCAGCCTTGGGCCAAGGTCACACAGGTAGCACAAGGAATGGCACCTGGCCCCAGTGTGTCTTAGAGCCAGGCCATACCCTGCTGGCTTTGCCCCAAGCACAAATACCAGACCGAGGTGGCCCTCACAGGTCACCTGGGCCCAGCCTTGTCCTTTTGCTCTCCACACAGGTTATGGGTGACAGCACTTTGGGGTCATGCAGTTGTAACAACTGCCTATGAACTTTACCCCTTTTTGTGGTGATAAATCTGTCAACATTTTATTTTTCCTAATAATCAAGCTATAATTTAATACAATGGGATGGGGCGGCACCTGCCCCATAGGGTTCCTGCCCCATATACTGAGGGTGGCAGGTTCAAACCTGGCCCAGGCCGAACTAAAAAATAAAGGTAATAATAATAACAATAAAACAGTGGGATGTGCAGACATTAGTTGGATAGTTCAGTGCTTTTCAGCACATACATGGACTGATGTGACACGAATGCCTGGGTGGACAGCGCACCCTTTCTTGGGAGAGTTTGCTCTGTGCTTGGCCGCTTGAGGCTTCTCCTACCCCGGGGTGGTGACCCTTCCATGCTTCTACAAGCTAGATTAGCTTTGCCTGTTAAATAGACTATTCAGTACACACTTTGTGTCTTCTTTTTTCCTGCATGTTTTGAGATTTGTCCATGTCATTGCACAGAGCGTTAGGGTTTTCCTTGCTAAGTTGAAGTCTATTGACAGAACACACCGTAGTTTATCCAGTCAGCATGTTTGTCAAATGTTGAAAGGATGTTTAAATCTGAGGGCAATGAAACAAGGCTAAAATACGATGTGGTCCTAGCAGAAGAGTGAATGCAGGACAGGACGGGAACAGGCACTGCTCAGGATTCCTGTGTCCCAGGGAGAGGGTCTCAGGGGAAGGAGGGGGTGGATTTCACTGTGCACTCTGTGAATTGGTGAAGTGGAAGAGGAGTTTACCAGCAAGTTTCCAGTTCCTAGTGCTGCCCTTGGGCGGTAGACACTACCAGGCCAAGACCAAATCCAACCTGGCCTTCAGAAAGGGTGTGACATGTTCTCCAGTTTACTTGCTTGCAGACTCATGAATCCTGGGATTTTTGAGGAAAGGGAGGTAAGGCTGGAGGGCAGTGGTGCTGGGAATGTCCTTCTGGTTTGCCTCATTCTTGTTCTTGACCTTTTGTGGCTTGTCTCCACCCTCCCTTGTTGGTCCTGTAGATCCACCCACATTACTGGGGGTCTTGGCTGCCAGGATTGCTGTTTATGAACTGGGGCTGATGACTTCATGTTACTCAAGTGGATTTAGTTTGGGGATTTTAGATGTGGTTGAAAACAGATGCAGAAACCAAAGAAGCAAAGTGGCTGGCCACTGAGGAGCCCCTAGATTCAAATCTTTTTCCCCACCACAGGGTGTGTTTTTATTTTTTGACATAGTCATATGTTAGTTTTTAATATGCTTAGCAATTTTAGGCTAGTGACTTAAAGTGATGGGTTTAAAGACAATGAAGCTGCTGAAAAAGTTACATTTGCAGCCATGACAAACAGCTTGAACACTCACTAGAAGTAAGGCTGTGCTGAAATGCTTTTGGAGGACTTGGCACTAAGTGCCTCCTTTCATTTAGACAGCTGAGGGGCAGGTGTGTTTAGGTGTGACAGTTGGCTTCTGGCTGAGGGGCTGTGTTGACCCGACTGCTGTCCTGGGTAAAAAAAGCTATGATCGGCTCGGTGCCTGTGGCTCAGCGGGCTAAGGCGCCAGCCACGTACACCTGAGCTGGTGGGTTCGAATCCAGCCCGGGCCCGCCAAACAACAATGACGGCTGCAACCAAGAAACGGCCGGGCGTTGTGGTGGGCGCCTGTAATCCCAGCTACTTGGGACGCGGAGGCAAGAGACTCGCTTGAGCTCAGGAATTAGAGGTTGCTGTGAGCTGCGATGTCACAGCACTCTATCCAGGGTGACAGCTTGAGGCTCTGTCTCAAAAAAAAAAAAAAAAAGCTATGATCACTTAGTTTTTCTTTTCACTTTTTATTTTGACATAATTATAGACCCACAGAAGTTGCAGGGCAGTGTTCAGGAAGTGCTGGGTGCCTTCTGTTCCCCCTGCACTGGCGTCTGTAGTGTGTCCAGCCAGGCCCAGGGTCCGGGGGCTTGATGTAAAGTCGGAGCACTTGGTAGGCGCCCCACAGTCATGGGGCAGAATGCTCCCTCACACCAAGATCTCCCCAGGCATGTCCTTTTTTGGCTTTGCCATTCCTTGACTTGAGCAGTAACAAAAAGTGTCACAGAAACAGGTTGTGCACGAGACGTAAGCTTCAGAGACTTGCTTTTTCCCTCCGCGTAATTCCCTTCAGATCTGTCCAGACCACCCTGGGTATCACTAGTTCATTGCTGTCTGCTACAAAGCAGGATTTTGTGGTGTGGGTAGATCAGAGTTTACGTGACCATGCCCCAGGTGTAGGGGTTTGTCCACAGTTTGGGGCAGTTGTGAGCAAACCTGTGAACACTGCATATTTTTGCATGAATGTTGATTTTCATTTCTCTGGATAAATGGCTCAAGAGGTCACTTAATACTATAAAATTTTAAGAACATCAAGTGAATAGAAGGTGAGATTTTTGACATTGAAAGGAAATTCAAAGGAAAAGGTAACCTCTTATATCTGTCTACCCAAGGGTAGGACCAGCAGGGGTGAGCCTTGGAGGGGGGGTGTTCCTGGGAGGGTGCAGTTGGCAGCTAGCTTCTCTAGCCAAGCATGACTCCATTTGCTTCCCAGACCCCAGAGTGGACGGCACACGGCCTCACACCTCTGCTTTTCAGAGGCATGGCCCAGCCACAGGGAACCATCAGATTTATTTATTTATTGTTTTAAGGAATTCTCAAGTTTGCATATTTAAAAAATAATTGTTTATACATAACTCAAATGAATTATTTAAAATAAAAATGTTTAGCCACATTACATACATGAGAAGAGAGAAACTTGGTAATGTCTTGGTAAGGCTTAAATGTCTTCTCCAGGAAGGGCCACTCAATGTCAGTCTGGCCCATGCCAGCACCTGCTGGTGGCCGTGTTGCCCCCCTCCAGCCACTAAAGATCTCCCACTTTAGAGTCAGTTCAAAAGGTCATTTTCCAGATGTTTTTCCTTCTGGGTAGAGATAGGGCTGGTACATGCAGTATATCCTGAGAGAGGCGCACAGTGTGGGAGCCTTATGTGCCCCCAGTGCCTGCCTGAGTCTGGGGCACAGCCCAGGAATTTGCACTTCCAACATGTAGCACCAGTGCTCTGAGTCACGCACTGACAGATACCATCTCAGCTGTATACTGCTACAAAGCACAGATGGGGACGCCTGTAACACCCAGGCCCCAAAGTATTTTGGCTGCTTTGAAGAGAGAAGGGAATTGGGAGAAGGGAAGGTGGTCTCTGAGGTCATGGCTGTACAGGCTTATTCCTGAGGGGGCTTGGGGAGTATCAAGCAGAAGCAGCCTCGTGGGTGCTCTGTACCCAGAATGTCCAAGGAATCTGTGTGTGCCCTGGGCTGGGCTGGCAGCAGCCTGGGCCCCACGAGCCACTCCAGGCCACTGCAAGGGTGCTATGTCCCTCCCTTCTAGATTGTGACACATTGCATACCTGCCTACCTGCTGGGAAGGGACACCCAGTTGGCAAGCCTGCCCTTTGTGTCCTGGTGGTGCAGCATTCCAGGGGCTGGCAGCAGTCCATGTGGACACTTGTTAGTGAAAAACGCTGAGAAAGGAAGGAACTAACCCTTGTGAAATGGGGATGTGATATAGCCAGTCATGATCCCAAGGGGAGTCAGTGGACAGCAGGTATACGCCCTGCCCCTGCTCCTGGGCCTTTTATGCCTTTGTCTCACTCCCCCCTCCCAGTCTTTCTTTTCTCATATGTGCCATGATTAAATTTTCCGAACAGCCTTTTAGCCTAGCTCTTAAAAACTATTTCTCCTATTTTTAGTCCATTTACCTTTTTTGGTAGAGAAAATTGGTCTGCATTTAAGAGATTTGTCTGGATTGCAGATGGGGTGCATAGGGGTGCTGTTCTGAGGGGAGTTGTCCCCCAATCCCCAGTCTTCACTGCCTTAGGTTGTCACTGCTTCTTTCTTGGAGTCAGAAATGAAGCCTCAGGGTGTTGTCTGTTAGAGATTCTACCTGGTGCTAAATGGCATCTTCCTTGGTCTCAACAGGACACCATGTTTGCACGAGGATTAAAGAGGAAGTGTGCTGATCATGAAGAAGACCTGGGGGCAGCCCTGGCTGGCTTTAAGGCCGTCCCCTCTTACAGCCTACAGCGGCAGTCGCTCCTAGACATGTCCCTGGTGAAGCTGCAGCTCTGCCATATGCTGGTGGAGCCCAACCTCTGCCGCTCAGTCCTCATAGCCAACACAGTCCGGCAGATCCAGGAGGAGATGACCCAGGATGGGACGTGGCGTGTGGCCGCACCCCCGAGCACAGGCCAGGCTCCCTTCGACCGCCTGGTCTCCACAGACATCCTATGCCGCGCAGCACGGGAGCAGCTAGGGGTGCGCCCTGCTCCTGGTGTGGGAGATGGCCATGTGCTAAGCCCTGCTTCTGAACTTTCTGCAATCCCCTCAGCACAGGTGCCAAGGAACCTTCAGGACAGCGTCTGGGAAATGGACAGCCCTCGGGAAAATAGAGGAAGTTTTCAGAAATCACTAGATCAGATCTTTGAAACACTGGAGACCAGAAACCCTGGCTCCACGGAAGAGCTGTTCTCAGACATGGACAGTTCCTACTATGACTTGGACACGGTGCTCACGGGGATGGTGAGCAGTGCCAAGCCAGGACCCTGTGATGGGCTCCAAGGCTTGGCCCCAGCAGCAGCCTCACCCCCCCACTCTAGCTGCAAGTCTGACCTAGGCGAGCTGGACCACGTGGTGGAGATCCTGGTGGAGACCTGAGTTAGAGGCTACCGCTGCCCCATGGTGCTCGTGGTCAGTCTGCAACCTGAGGATGCCGAGCACTCAACCTGCAGAAGAAAGTTCTACATGGTCTGCAGCCAGCGGGGTCTATAAACCCCCACCTGGTCATAGTGGAGCGGGGTCTCCTCCCAGGCTTCCTGCCTGGGGCCAGTCTTGATATCCCCCATAGCCTGGGCCCCTCGTCCCTTTTTGTGTCCTGGCTGCAGCCACTGTGGAGGACAATGAGCCACAAACTGCATCAACCTCATTTAAATTTAGATAGGTGAATTTTTAAATATATACAATTAAGTTTTATATGTTTTAGGCAGTATTTTGCCTTAAGAGATATTTCTTAAACTTTTAATACTTTACCTCTTTAGATTTTTTTCAGCTATTTTCTTAAAAGTATATTTTTTCTATGAACATCCTCTGCTGCTACATTAGAAACTTTTATAGCAAAACACTTGCATTGCAGTTGGTATATTTCATTTTCTGGAGGTTGAATTAAATTTTTTGGGGGGGATAAGCTTCACTATATTCCAACAGTATAAATATATTGTGAGTTTTTACTTTATATTTGTGTGTGTCCCTTCTCCATTGTATTACACTTACAGCTCGATTAAAATCGAGAACCAGGCACAGCCCCTTCGTTTCTGTCATTAGAGAATCTGCTGTGTGAGCCATGTCTGCCTGCCCAGACATAAGTGTGAATTATGGAGGGTTTTATTTATGCCTAGTTATATGTAAATCACATTGAAGATAAAATCACCAGCTGCTCTTCAGGGACTCAGCGTCTCAAGTGGTGCCTCTGATAGGTGGTCTCACAATGGGCCACCTGTCCTGGGTGGGGCCAGGGCCTGTGGTTTGTGCATGAGGCTGCCCAAACACACATGTCTGGAAAGGTGTGGTCTGTGTGCTGTTGGCTGGAAATGCCTGTGCTGCTCTGTTGGTGCTGGGTCTAAAGTTTGAGGTTAAGTTTAGAATAAAAGAAATCTGAACCCATGTAATTTATGGCCCTTGTTCCTGAGGGTGCTGCCACAGGAAGTGGGGCCTGCACCTGTCAGACCCTTTTCCTACTCACAAGTCGGTGTCCCCAGCCTCGTCCACCTGTGTCCTGTTTTATGCTTCTTCTAGCTTCCCTGCTTCTCAGCCAGAAAGGCTGGTGTTCCTCTGTGCATGTGACCATTGTTTAATCTTGGTGATGTAAACCCCATGTTATTAAAGCATTATCCAATAAGCAGAATGGAAATGTGTATCAACTTGTGTCACACCCTTCAGTGATCCTTCCTTTCCCAAGCATGTCTCTGGCTAGTGGTGTGGGCTGGGTGTGCCAAGGAGGGAGTGAGTTGTTCTTGTTTTCCTGCCCCACTGCAAAATGCCCCTGTAGTCCCTGGTTGCTGAAGCCACCGGATATTGAAAGTGTGAGTGGAGGAAAGTAGTTTAAAAGGTGTTTTATAGCAATAAACCTAACCTGGTGTTCTTTACAGAAACAATCCTAACTTTTTTTTTTTGCCATGACAAGAGTTCTACCCTATGCCCTGAGCAGAGTGCAATGGTGTCATCGCTCACTGCAACCTCAGACTCCAAGTGGGTATCTTGCTGCCTCAGCCTCTGAAGCCGCTGGGAATACAGGCGCTCGCTGCGGCACCGTTCTTCCATTTTTTTCATGAGTCAGGGTCTCACTCTCGGTCAGACAACCCTCGAACTCCTGAGCTCCAGCAATCCTCCCACCTCAGCCTCCCACAGTGCTGGGATTACAGGTGTGAGCCACTGCGCCCCACCAATCCTAACTTTTAAAAATATCATTTGTTCAGTTTCAGTAGTAGCTGGAGTGTCGCTTTTGGCAGACTTGAGAAGCATGTGGTCTCCTGAGTGTGACTTGGACGTACATGCTGGCTCCAGGGTGCTCCTCAGTGCAGCAGGACCCTGCAGTGGAAGTGACCACCCCTGCCTTGCTGCCCTAGGGCTGAGGAACCTGCTTTGATTTAGAAATGTGGCTTTGTTGAGGGCAAGGAGCCAGCTGAGGCAGTGTCCGTTGCCCTGCTTGATTTGTCAGACTCATCAGTCAGAAGACTGCTTGTTTCTGCCAGTTGTTTTTCTGACAAGGCAAGTTTGTTTTTGTTTTTTTTTTGAGACAGAGCCTCAAGCTGTCACCCTGGATAGAGTGCTGTGGCATCACAGCTCACAGCAACCTCCAATTCCTGGGCTCAAGCGAGTCTCTTGCCTCCGCCTCCCAAGTAGCTGGGACTAC
>CAUYON010089602.1:0-21993 GCA_963573935.1 Arctocebus calabarensis | reverse complement strand
CAGACCTCAGGGTGAGAGTGGAGGGGAGTGCCAGGAGTTCCAACTTGCAGGTGGAGAATATATACAGTTTTATACCGCTTTATGCCTGGCAGGAGGGTGCCACGGCACAAGGGAAGGAGGTCCGGTTTTTCGAGGGTCTCTCCCGTGGGAGGACAGCCGAACTCTGCTCGCTTGTTTGTATGGAGGTATGGCATATACTGCGAGCTGTTCTCTTGGGGGAGGGGACTCCCGTCTGCTTGGTGATGTGCTCTGTACCTTTTATTTGTATCCTTGGGGTCGCAGGTCGCTCTAATAGGGTTGATGTGCGTTCCTCGACCTTGTGTCTTGGCTCAGCTCCAAACCGTTGGCTTTCTTGCTAAATTTCTGTCCTTTAACTCTCCTTCTGGACAGGAGTGTCTGCAGAAAGCTGGCTACAGACCGCCATCTTGGCCCCTCCCCAATACTTCTTTATAAATCAAATTTTATTTCCTTATTATCAAGATCTTTTAGTTATTATATAGGTTCTATATAATTACCATTTTGCTATGTACTTTTGAATTTATTTTCCTTTGCTTTATCATTTCACAAAATGGTCTCACATTGTACATATTATTTAGTTATCCACTTTTATTACCACATAATGGAAACCTATGTCATTCAACATTTTTTAAAAAATCATTTTTAATGGTCATGTCATGATTTTGTCATTTGGAGGCATAATAATTTATTTAACAAATCTCATTGCTATTAGATATCTAGATGTCTAGGTTTTCTTTTTTCTTGTTTTTTTCTTTTTCTTTCTTTCTTTTTTTTTTTTTGCTTTTGAAACAGCCTCATTCTGTTGCATCCAGCTAGAGTGCTATGGCATCAGCCGTGCTCATAGCAACCTCAATCTCTTGGATCAAGCCATCCTCCTGCCTCATCCTTCCAAGTAGCTGGGACTACAAACATAGATGTAGTCCCAGGTGCCACCATACCTGGCTAATTTTTTGTATTTTGAATAGAGATGGAGTCTTGCTCTTGCTGTTCTCAAACTCCTGAGTGCAAGCAATCCTCCCACCTTGGCCTCCTAGAGTGCTAGGATTAGAGATGTGAGCCACCAAGCCCTGCCTGTTTAGGGTATTTTCATTGTTTTTTCAATGAGCTCTACATCCATGGTAACTTCATTAGAATAAAGTCCTAAGAAATAAAACCTCCAGGTCTAATGTAGACATACCTTTAAGCTGTTTTTGATCTAATTAAAATGTTATTCTTCATTTCAACATTATTTTGAAGGTTCCAGCATATTACACAAAGAAGTTTAAGGTAATCGCTTCTCAGCCTGTTGGCTAAGATCAAGTGAAGAACTTTCAGATAAAATAAGTAATCATTTCTCTGGAGACAGCTATAATCCTTGAAGATGACATGAAAGTGTGGATATGTGAGACTGAACTTACTCAATCCACTATGTGCCTCTTTTAGGGACATTTAAAGTGATATGTTAGCAAGACAACAATGCAACTGTAGCTTTTAAAATATTAATTTCCTTACCAAAGATTCATGTCCTATAATTGACCCTATCATCTATTAGATCAATAAACTCAATCAGGTAAATGATAAGCACAGCTACTGCCTTGACCTCTGTAGACCTTTCCTTGGTCCCAGGATGGTCCAAACAAATCTGGTCACCAGGAAAACACTCTACCCTCTAGCTCCTACTAGACGTTCTCTGTATTCCAAACCAGAAAAAAAGATAATATTCTTCCTAAGTGAAGACAAAAGAAGAGAGCTAACATTTGTTAGGTATTTCCTAGGATCTTCTTCCTAGGTCCTTCCCATCCAGTATTTCAATAACCTCATGCACACATGCAATACAATTCTTGACACTGATCCTTTCTTTGCTCAAAAAGAAAAAAAGGGGGGGGGAACTTATGTCTTCCTAATTCATTTTAGATGATTCCCTGGCACAACCAAGTATCAGTGATAGAAGTGAGAACTTTAAGAAAGCAGTTACCAGCCAGGCATTGTGGCAGGTGCCTGTAGTCCCAGCTAATCGGGAGGCTGAGGCAAGAGAATCACCTGAGCCCAAGAGCTGGAGGTTGCTGTGAGCTGTAACGCCACAGCACTCTACTGAGAGTGACAAAGTGAAACTCTGTCTCAAAAAAAAGCAGTTACCTACTTTCATTTGGCTTCCAGGAAAAAAACAACATTCTACAATAAATCAGTAGCATCAGACCAACACCTGGCACACTGCAAAACTTCATTATACAATAGAGTCAAACACAATATTCTCATATGTAGCTTTCAAACTCAATAATGTCCTCTCCTGACAAACAAATGGGGCCTTTTTTATAGGACTCTTCATGTAACTTCATAAAATTCTTGCCCTCAACAATGTCTGACACTGATCTTGATACTTATTACAAAGTCTGATGTAACATAACGACATCTCGAGAGAGATACCAAGGAGATTATCCCAATGGCCATCTCCAGATTTTATCATCAGAGCACTGATCACCATATTCATACCTTACTTCTAGAATTTTCCCCCCAAACCTCCCCTTCTGTATTAGAGCTCTCCATCCTAATATTTAGTCATTCAGCTAATTTTTTTTCCTGCCATCTTAACTTACATGTCCTCATAACTCTTTATGCTGCCTGATTCTTTTAGGGAAACAGGAGACCTTCTTCTCCAATGAAGTCTAGATGATTCATTTTGTTGGAAAGATAATACATGTGTTTTAAATTTATCTGGCAGGTGTCCATGGTGGCTCAGGCTGTAGTCTCAACTCTTTGGGAGGTTGAGATGGGAGGATTGCTTGAGGGGCCAGGGAGTTCCAAACAAGCCTGGGAAACATAGAAAGAACCCTGTATCTACAAACAAAAAAACACTTTTTAAATTAGCCAGGCATGGTGACATGCATCTGTAGTTCTAGCTACTCCAGAAGGTGAGGTGGGAGGGTTATAAGAGCCCAGGAGTTCAATATTAGGATTTTACAGTGAGCTATGATCACACCAGTGCACTCCATCCTGGGCAGCAGAGCAAGACCCTATCTCTTAAAAGTAAATAAATAATTGTATGGTGGCGCTACTGGCTCACATTTCTAGCACTGCCAAGGATGAGACTTCTTCTGAGTTAGCACTGCCAAGGATGAGACTTCTTCTGAGTCCCAGTCTCACTTGTGTTTTCTTCTGAGTGGTGTTGGCAGTGGTGGAAGTTGTGATTCATTATAACTAATCAATAAACAGCTTGTCAGAGATGGAATATCTCCTACTTCACTTGAATCTGGATGCAGAAGGAGGTGCCCACTAGCTGCCAGGAGGAAAGTGCATTGGCTCTGCTGGCAGAGCAGCGGCTTACCCCCACCAACTCCTCCTCTGAAATCTCTTTGCCCCTTTGAGAAGCAGATGGACAGTCTCTGGTTTTGTGAGCTTAGTTTACGGGAGCTGTTGTTATCCACACAGCTGCAGACAGGGACTAGAGAGGAAGCGTCAAATGTTTGGGCGGAAAGCTGAGCCTCATCTGCGTCCACATCAGCTCCCATGACTACTTTTGCTTTCGCTTAGTTTACAGCCTAATCCCGCAGGATGAAACCATTCACTTTCTCCTATAAACGCTTGTGTTCAGCAACAGCCACTTGCAGTTTGGCCAAGAGTCTAAGATCTTTTTATCCTTGCTGCAAAACTTCCAAAAGAATTTTTTGTTTCCTCAAGTCCTTCTGGCCTGAGGCAGTAGTGGACACTGGGCCCCTGGGCAGCGCCCTGTGCTCACAAACCAGCCCTGGCCCTTAAGGATATGAATGATGTACCAAACTGCCATCTAGAAAGTGAGAATCTGATGTTCCAAAGTGGGGACACACTTTGCTTTATTTAGTATTTGGAGAACGGTGTTTTTGTTTTAATTATTCTTTACCCAAAAGCAAGACTAATTCCTAGTAACGAATCTCCAGGTCCAGATTTGTGGGTGGTAACCTGAGGAAATTACACAGCCACTGAGGTCTTATGGTGTGGGGACGTGGGCTTAGACTTGGGAGCTAGACAGACTGGTTTGAATTCTGGTCAGACATAAGTTGTGTCATCTTAACTCCAATGTATTCCTCTTTGAAGGACTGATCGATTATGTCTATGTCAAGGGCAGATGGCTCGTGATGAACGGCAATGGATTATTATCAAGTTGATCAGATGTCACTCCAGTGTGGCTACTGTTCCAGGTGTCTTTTTGTTGTTGGAGCAAATTGACACATTCCCTGACATGCAGTGTGCAACTATTTATTTGATAAATATTATATTGTCTAGTTGTATTAGTAAATATCTTGGAGTACATCTATGTGATTCCTTGCAGATAACTATTCTCCTTTTAAATAACAGTGCCTGGCTTGCCCTGGGGCCCTAATAGAGACTGAAGGCTTACCTGTGGGCCCAAGTCCCAAGCTACCCATGAATGGGGTGAAATGAGACCCATCAAATTATACAGTCGAGTGTGCACAGCAGCACTCCATCAAGTGGAGGTAGTATACACGAAGCTGGACTCATGTAGGTCCTAGAGACACAAGTCATATGAGCAAGATCCCCATGACCCTTGACCCTACCACATTGCCTCTCTTCTCTCATCTGTCTCTTTATGGAGAATTCCTGTGTGACTAGGTGACTGAGGAAGAGACTATTCAGCTAGTTTATAGATGGTTCTGCAGGATACGTTGGTACCACTCAAAAGTGGCCAATGCAGCCTGGTGTGGTGGCTCACAGCTGCAATCCTAACACTCTGGAAGGCTGAGGAAGGAGGACCACTTGAGCTCAGGAGTTCCAGACCAGTCCTAGTAAGAGTAAGATTCTGTCTCTACTAAAAACAGGAAAAATAGTGCTGTGTTGTGTGGCATTGTGGAGGGGACCTGTAGTCCCAGCTACTTAAGAGGCTTAGAAGATCATGTAAGCCTAGGAGTTTGAGGTTGCTGTAAGCTATGATAATGCCACTGTATTCTAGTCTGGGCAACAGAGCAAGACTCTGTCTCAAAGAAAAAAAGGGCTTGCGGCTCAGTGGGTAGGGTGCCGGCCCCATATACCGAGGGTGGTTGGTTCGAACCTGGCCCCAGCCAAAACTGCAACCAAAAATAGCTGGGCATTGTGGCAGATGCCTGTAGTCCCAGCTACTCAGGAGGCCAAGGCAAGAGAATCACCTAAGCCCCGGAGTTGGCACTCTACTGAGGGGAACGTAGTAAGACTTTGTCTTAAATAAATAAATAAATAAATGTAGCCAGTGCAGCACTCCTGCTCGGTTTCAGGATGTTTCTGAAGGACAAAGGTCACGGCAAGTTCTGCCATTGAAAAAAAGCTTTGAATAGCTCACCTGGACATTCATTCTTCTTGGAAGGAGAAATGTCCAGAGTCACGGATCTACATTGATTTGTGGTTCCATTAACCTAGAAGCTGAAACTGCCACCTAGCCACCTTGAGCTCCTTCCTCATGCCAATGAACCAATAAGGAAAGAAGGTGACTATTGTACCAGTCCAGGTGATTGATCTTGGCTATGAAGGGGAAATAAGGTTGCTATCACACAATGGGGATAAAAAGGAGGATGTATGGATTGCAGGAGGTCTGCTGGGGTGCCTCTTAGAACTTCCATATCCTGTGATCAATGTTAAAACTAAAACAGTTCAATACAGGGAGCACTCCTAATGTCACTGGCTCTTCAAAAATGAAAGTCTGGGTCACTCCACCAGATAAGGAGTCATGACAAGCATTTGCTGATGACAAATAAGACTACGGAATGGGTAGTGGAGGAAGAAAGTTATAAATCCTAGTTATAACCTTGTGCCCTATCACAGAAATGAGGACTGGACCAGTTATGGGTATTTCTTCTTTGTTTTGATATGAATACATATGGAGTTGTGTGTTTATATGTACGTATATGTGCAAACCTTTTTCTATATTTTCTCTCCTCCCATTCACCTACTAGTGAACATAAAATGTGTTGACAGTATTTCTGTTTATATCTCAAAATACCAAAAGGGGAATGTGACAGCTAGAAAATGCATGTTCCCCAAAGACAGATCAAGTTATCTATTCCTACACTCCTCTGGGAGAGGGTGAGGTGTTTGGGGTTGCAAGGGGTTAGTTGCACTTTGTTAGGGAAGCAAGATTTTGCTGCTAGAAGTTAAATAGTTAAAAGAGATGAGAATGAAGCAATTTAGCAAGGGGCAGTCTGTGCTGCTTTTGTGTTGTGTCACCCGGCCTAGGCTGGGACTGCATTTCCTTTATGGCTCAGGTTAGAGCTGGCCAACAGATTTCTGGGTAAGATTTGGGAGGCCGAAGTGAAAGAGCAGCCATTACTGTCTGTGTCGGTAGTTGGGTGTGGTGGAGGACGGACGCAGATGTGCTGGTGGGAGATGAATGTGGATGTTCTGGTGGCCTCTAGCTTGCTTTTGCCCCTCACCTCCGTTTACCTCCAGCTCATTTCTCTCTCTGCAGCCCGGCTGAACACAGCAGCCCCAAGCCCACCTTCCACACAGAGGCCTCAGCCCCCTCTGTCCTCACCAGCCCCCGCTGTCTTTTCATCCTTGCTGCTGCACATGCCCACTCCAGAAATTTCCCTGCAAATTCTGACTTCCCTCCCATGACTGTTTCAGGAGGACCGAGCAGGGACTTTTCTCTGATCCTCTGCCTCCCCAGTCTGGACCTAACTTCCCCATCTCCTCTCATCACTGTGCAGGGTCTAATTCTTATTAACATATCATTAGACTACAAGCTCCATGAAATCAGGCATCACAGTGTCTGAGAAAATGTCGCCGTAACCTCCTGTAGTTGCTGTTCTTAAATATAGCAGCTGCAGCAAAAGGCCCAGGCAGCCAAACCGGGACTAAGCAGAGAAAGCTAAATATGCCCAGAAAACCAAACACACGAGCTGCCCCTCCGGATAGCCTCCAGTTTCACAGACCAGAGCCTCCCTCAGCACACCTGGACCCCTCCCTTCTGAATAAAGAGCTGTCCTACCCCCTCTGCTAGCCTGAGAGTCCCCGCCACACACAATTGCCACAGTAATCTCTGAATAGGTGCTGGGTTGGACTTAGGGCCCAACTGGGGGCGATAGCCCCTCCTCCAGGTCCAGGCAGTGGTGACCCGGGAGGTGACCAGGAGAAGGTGGTGGAGGTGCCAGCTCTGCGTCCCAGTTGTCCATGTGTACAGGCTCCCTGGAGTGAGCAGCCCGTCTTCCCACCTGCCCGAAGTCCCCCGCACACCGGTCTGTCTCACCGCTCCAGTTCCGCAGCGCCCCCACAGCTGCTGGTCCCCAGGCTGTGTCCACACAGCCTCCGCCTCAACAGTGAGCTCAGCTCAATCCCAGATAGGCTCGCACACTTTGGCCACCTGGCCACATGTGAGATTGGAGTGTCATCCTTGTCCTTGCTTTCAGGGTCAGGTTCCTTCTGGCAAACCCGAAGCGAAGGTTTCTTCCTGTAAGTGTGAACCTGAACTTGCTGAAGAAGCTCAGAGCGCCTCCCTGCTGTTGTGGCCTTTGCCAGAGGGAGAGGCTGGGGTCACACCAGCTGGGGCTGGCACCTGCCTGGCTGCCCAGCATGGACAGTTTCCTTTGGGCACTGGGTGAGACTGGTCCCCTCCCAGGCCCTGCCCTCTCTCCTGGGGATGTGCTTGTGGGGGAGTCTATGCTGGGCCACGGCACCTCCTAGCTGGGGTGCGGCCCAGACTTGGATTCCTAGAGCAGGTGTGGGCGGGGAGACTGGGGGCGTGGTGGGGAGCCGAAGTCCAGAGGCCCCAGACCATGGGCAGTTCAACTGTCTTTGCCACTCTGGATGGGTGTCTGGCCAGGGTAGCGCTCTCCCAAAGTTGCAGTTCCTGCTCTGATCTGTTTGGGCGCAGAGCTTGTGTTCAGGAGGGGACCAGGCAACCTTCATTTCCCACAGGCTGGTTAGGGGCTGGCAGGAGCATTGGCCGTGCCACTGGCTTTCTGCCCTGCCTCCCGACCCTCCTTGGGGTCTGTGTTGCTCCTCTGAGCAAGGCAGAGTAGCAGCAGAGGGTGGAAGCAGCAGGCTGGAGCAACTCTGCTACCTGGGGTTGGCAGAGTTCATGTGCTGTCACTTGGGATAGGGAAGGTGCCACCGTTGGTAAGATCAGCTGAAGTGGGAGGTTGGAGGGATGGAGTAGCCTCCACCTCCAGTCTCTTAAGGAATCAGGAGCAGGTAGGGGACCACTGCTTTTTAATACTTCTGGCTCATCAGCGAGCCTGGATCTCTTTCTGTGTCTAACCCACTGATTCCTCTAACTTAGCTTACCCCAGGTCCCTGTAGTCAGGAAGTACCTCCACATGCTGCTTCAGCTCCGCATGTTCCTGCCTCACATCCATCCATGGATCCTTCCCAATGACCTCTAAAGTCCCTCTCTTGCTAGGAAATTTCTTGAGCAAGTTTTACTCTCCATGGACATGAACTTACACTGCTCAGCTCCTACTCACACAGCTCCTTGAAGTTCTCTCCACCAAAAGGATCCATTTACTAGTTTACTAGTCTAGTTATCCTGTATCCTACTGTTACAGGATAACTTGTAACAGTATCCATTTACAAGTTGCAAGATAACTTGCAGACTCCACATAGCCACCAGGTCATACTTCTGGGGCAGCCTAAGGGGTCTGCCATAGAAGGTATTCAGCCCAAATCTGATGTTCATGTCAGCATCCAAGAGCAATTTTTCTGCCATTGTGTCTCGTGAATGGTACCCTCTGGGTGACAGCTCGCACAGCAGACACTATTGGTAGAATTTCTTTGGGCTTATTTTTCTTTCCTACTGCCATGAGCCACTAGGTCCTCAAAGGCTTCTGCTCTGATAGCAAACTTCATGATGAAGCAGAAAGCTTCCTCAGTGCTGATCACAGCAGATATTTAATATCTCACTATGGTGGGATGGTCCAATCCTTCATGATTCCTACCTTGCAGAGGAGTTTAGCTGAGCCCCGTCAACTGCTGCTGCTTTCCCAGTCAGGATGTGCTGGACCAACTTCACCTTGGCCACATTACCCTTGATAATGGTCTTGAGAATCCTACTTCCCATTGGGGTGTCTTCGGCAGAGCTGCTGAGAGGCCCTGCAGCCTGTTGGACTTACTGCTGGGCTTGGAGTCCAGGTGTCCCAAGGTCAGCTTCAATTCAGGAAAAGCTGGTGAGAACCTTGGTCCAAATCACCTCAAAAGAAAATCCCTTCCCAAGTTCACCTGATGAACTGATCTTTACATCAGAAACAAAACAAAATACCAGACAAAAACAGACATTGCAAAAGTAGATAAAAGCAAGCTAAATTTTAAAAACATGAAATTGAGCAAAAATAATGAAGAAAAGTTCAAAAAGCAAAGATTAAAGAACAAAGAAAGGAAAAAAGATGAGAATAAAAAGAAAAATGAGCCAAAAAGTAAAAAGAGAAATAAAAATAAAAATAAGGAAAAAGTCTGCTGTGTAAGACAAAATAAGGTTCATTATTATTATTATATTATTTGAGACAGGTTCTCACTATGTTGCTCAAGCTTGTTTTGAACTCCTGGGCTCAAGCGAACCTCCCACCTTAGCCTCCTGAGTAGCTGGGACTTCAGGTATGTGCCATTGTACTAGCAAGGTACTTCACTGAGATTTATAAAGCTGAGGGGAAACTAGCATTCATCATACTTTCCCTTCTTATTTACAGTTTTACTCAGTTTCTTGGAGTGAATTCCTTCCTTCCTACACTACCATCTCAGGGCCTTACACTACTTCTGCCCAGAACAGCCTTTCCCCAGATATCCACACAGCTCCTTCCCTCACTCCTACAAGCCTTTGCTGCAATGTCACTTTCTTAGTGATGCCTTCCCTGATCTATTTGGTCTCATAATATCCCTTGCATATCCTATCCTCAATTCATGGCCTTCTTTAAAAAAAAAAAAAAAAACTTCATATAATGGAAACTTTCAAATATATGCAAAATTAAAATAGTAGAAAGACCCTTCCACACATATCTACCAAGCAACATCAAGAATTATCAACATTTTTGCATTTTTAGTTTATTCATAAAACTGCAGGCTGCATCGTTAAATAAGTATTTTCTTAGAAGTACAGCCACTGTGCCATCATCAAATCTAAAAACATCAACGGCGCCATGTAATATAACATTCATATTTCCCAGATGGTTCATAGATGCTTTGTTACAGGTGATAATGTTTGAATGAAAATCCAAATGAGGTATAGACATTGCCTTATATATTTTTCAAAAGTATTATCACTATTTAAAATACCATCACCAGTAAAAATAATAATTTTTTAATTTATCTACTTACTATCTTTCCCATTAGAATACAATTCATATAAGTAAGGATTTTAATTTGTTTTGTTCTTGGCTGTATCTTCAGGAGCTAGAATAGTTCCTACACACGGTAGGCATTCAGTAAGTATTTAGAATGAATGAATGAAGTTGGCAACAAGGATGTAACAGCCAAGGGGCATGCTGTGTAAACATGGTCAAATCTGTTTATTTCTAGCTATGAAACTTTGGACTACTGTCCCGCGAGTCTCAGTTTTCCCAGCTGTAAAATGGGACTAATGACATCAACTTTGTTGCTGTGAGCTATGATGTCACAGCACTCTACCAAGGGTGACAAAGTGAGACTCTGCCTCAATAAAAAAAAAAGAGTTGCAGGCGGTGCCTGTGGCTCAAGGAGTAGGGCGCTGGCCCCATATACTGGAGGTGGTGGGTTCAAACCCAGCCCCGGCCAAAAACTGCAAAACCCCCCCCCCAAAACAAAACAAAACAAAAAAGAGTTGCTAGAGTTTTAAGTAGAACACGTGTGTGCATGCACCTGTACTTATGTGTGTGTGCCTGCGTATGTGTGCATTTGTGTGTGTGTCTAAGGAAGAGAAGTTCAAAACTTCTCTTCAAAACTTCTCGGTTTCAAAACTTATGATAAATTGAGCCCCCCTAACTTCAACATGACATATGAGTGTCCAGGGACCAGATTTTACCAGTGGTACCACTGTACAGAGTAGTGTCTTTCTGCAGGCCATTTGGGGGAATGAGTGAGAGTCTCTTGGGAAAGAATTTAAAGAAAGAAAATGGGAGAGTGTGAATTTAGTTTAAGAAAGTGGCTCAGTGACCCTTGGTGAGTGTTTAGACATACAAAATATTCACATGGTATAAGATCTGCCTCGAGACTTAAGATAAAAAAACAACAAAGTCTTTGTCCCAGTTTGCTGGGGAGCAGAGTGGCTGGGCCAAAGCCCGGGGTAGCAGGCGCCATGGAGCAGGGCAAGAGCGTGCTCACAGGAGAGGGTGGATCAGAGAGGAGGATCGCTGGGGCCCTAGAGGTACCTCCCAGGAATATAAGGGGTGGAGGCTAGGGCAGGGGTCAATTCTGCTATTGTGAGTGAGAAGTGGAGCAGGGAAACAGGCCTTGTTTTCTTTTCTCTGCTTCTCTTACCATGACCTTGATTTTGTCTCCAGTCTGGAGTGACCTGGAAAATGTTGGTCACATTAAGAGTATAAAACTTTTCACATTTACTGAAAGTCTGTCATTGCTAGAACTCACTGAAAAACAACAAGCTCAGCCACCCAGAGGCTCATACCTCTAATCTGAGCACTCTTGGAAGCCGAAATAGGAGGATCCCTTGAGCACAGGAGTTTGAGACCAGCCTGTGCAAGACTGAGACCCTGTTTCTACTAAAAATAGAAAAATCAGCTGGGTATTCTGGCAAGCCCTGTGGTCCCAGCTTCTTGGAAGGATGAGGCAGGAGGATTGCTTCAGCCCAAGTGTTTGAGGTTTCTGTGATTTAGGCTGCTGCTATGGCACTATAGCCAGGCCAAAGAGTGAGACTTTATCTCAAAAAAAAAAAAAAAAGGAAAAGAAAGAAAAACAGTGAGTTCACTTTAGAAAGCCAATGAAAAGGATCTATGAGACTTGTAGCAATTTAGTGAAATTGATTAATAAAAACAATCTTCTTTGCACAGGCACCGATAATAAACTGAAATCACAGAATAAATCTCCAGGGTTAGAACCCACTAAGGACATCACTTTCTTCTATTCCCATCATAAACTTGCCAACACACAGCCAAAGCTGCCCCACTAGGGACAAGACAGATTTTGTTCTGTGGTCCTGCTCCTTGTCTGTTCCCTGGAGGAGCTTGGGGATGAGAGTGTGTGATGTTGCTGGGCTGAGCCAGACTCCATTCAGCGTTCTTCCTGGTTCTTTGAGTCTAGGCAGCATCCCAGAGAGCCTCCAGGAAACAGGAATCTCCCCACTCAGTCTCTCTCTGGTCATCAGGACGTTTCCAGCCCCTGGGGGCATTTTGGCACCTCCTCTCTGGCCTCCTCTAACCCTGCAGCTGCTCCCTTCCTGGAGAAGCTGTGAATCTGCAGCTCAGGGACTGTTGCCCAGTTGCCTTTCATTGTGGGGAAACATCCTGCCTCTTCAATCCATTCCTGTGGGTGCTGAGCTCCTCTGCTCTGGACAGGTGGGGGAGTCTGCAGGCTCCAGCACGAACACCCTCAGGAGCACTGAGGGGAGAAAGACAGAGACAGGAGCAGGCACTGGAAGGGCAGTGTCCTGGGATGGCCAAGAGCCTGGGCTCTGGAGTCAAAGACAATTAAATTCACATCTCAGTGCCCAGGGGCCTTTGGTGAAGGTGTCTTAACTTCTTCAGCCTCAAATTTCTTGTCTCTGAAATGGCGATCATGGCCGTGCTTATCTCAGAGGCAGGGTCCCTGCTACAGTATGCAGGCCTCACACAAATATTTTTGTGGGCCTCCATGGAAAAATGTTTTTAATTGATGTCTGTCCCTTAGCATCCTGGACTCACTGAGCTAATAAACATTCCTATTTACTGCTGTTGAAATCTGGCATGCTGTGAAGTATTTCCCCTAATCCATGAACCATGACAAGAGACTAGGGGTAAGGATGGCCACCAGGGCTCCCAGCAGGAACTGGGAACAATAGGAGGAAGGTAACCTCTGTTGAAATAGACTTTCTTTTTTCTTTCTTTCTTTCTTTTTTTTTTTTGAGATAGAGTCTCACTCTTGCCCCAGGCTAGAGTGCCATGGCATTAGCCTAATTCACAGCAACCTCAAACTACTGGATTCAAGCAATTCTCCTTCCTCAGCCTCCCAAGTAGCTGGGACTACAGGCACCTGCCACAACGCCTGGCTAATTTTTCTATTTTTAATAGAGATGGGAACTTGCTCTTGTTCAGGATAGTCTCAAACTCCTGAGCTCAAGCAATCTACCCCATCAGCCTCCCAGAGTGCTAAGATTATAAATGTGAGCCACTGCGTCTAGACTAAGATAGACTTTCTTGGAGTTTTTTTCCTCCCAGAAGACACGAAGATGCAGAATAACTTAATTTGTTGGTGCTGCTGCTATTATTAGAGGAGGCGGCCTGTGCTATAACTTCTTCTGTCATCATTCCAGAAATTAAGAATGCATTTCATTCATCAACACTTTCTTAAAATGAAAAGGCATTCCATCTTGGAAGGCACTGCCAAAAACATCACATGACATGCCTGAGCTGGACAAAAGAGAGTTGAAAACTGTAAGGCCTTTATAACATGTCAACTTGGCCAGGCCAAGCTGTATTTCCCATAATTTCCTACTCTGTGTGTTTCCAGTCAGGGGAGTCAGTAAACATTTCTGCATGTGATGTGGGGGGTGCAAAAGACCCATTTTGCTTTTTACTTTTGGAAGCCTAGGGAAGGTGTTTCCACAGCTTACCGAACGTTATTGCTGATGTCCTGCTCAGCTCCTTAGGATCCCAGGATGGCAACTGCTCCATCTTTCCCTGGATCCTCCTTCAGTGTCTCTAAATCCTGGGCCAAGTGTGTCTCTGGCTCCATGACAAAGGGCTCAAGCTCTTCCTGTAGAAGGGGCTGGAGGCAATGGGAGCTGACTTGGGTTCTAGAGCACAATTGCTGGGCAGCAACTCATGCTTGTGGTTTCAGCCTGTCCTTGCTGTCCCCACCCTACATCCATGTTCCCATTTCTTCTGCCTGCCTCATGGAATTAAAGTTCCAGCATCAGACATGAGGACAAGAGCTTTACAAGGACTGTTTGCAAATGCACATGATCAAATTCCTGCACAAAATTTGTATATATCCTTCCTGGAGGCTCTGCCTCTTTCACTGAGCCCTACTATATCAGTAGAGATACTGAGTGAAACTAGGAATTAGAAAATTAGTGATCTAGTTTCATTTCTGCCAATTCCAGTTTGGTTGCATTGTGAATATTATTTCTTTTTTTAAGCTTTAGCTTCTTTAAAGTAGAGGAATTTTACCAAGTTATCCCCTTACTTCTGATTCCTGCTCTAGGGTTTTCAGATGACTGAAGGATTGTATGCTAGGTATCCCAGATGCTTCATAAACAGCTCATTAACTGCAATGTATGGAGATTCTGTTAGGACTTCATCAATTTTCATATTATCTTCAACTCTTTAGGATGCAGTTTATATGACAGTAATGCCAGCTCAGGTCAGATATGACCTTTCTTTTTTTGGAGTCACACTCTGTTGCCCAGACTAGAGTGTGATGGTTTTAGCCTAGCTCACAGCAACCTCAAACTCCTAGGTTCAAGGGATCCTCCTGCCTCAGCCTCCTGGGTAGCTGGGACTATAGGAGCCAGCACAATGCTTGCTTATTCTATTTTTAGTAAAGACAGGATCTTGCTCTTGCTCAGATTGGTCTCCTCCACTCAGTGATCCTTGCCCACTCCTCAGCCTCCCAGAGTGCTAGGATTACAGGTGTGAGCCACTGTGCTCGGCCAGAATATGCTCTTTCTATTTCATGGTATAGTTTTATATGGAATGTAAAGTTATAAAGGGTAGAGTTTTTAAATGAAGATTCTGGCTAGGGTTGGCACTAACTAGATAAATCAAGGCAAGGAGGTCACATAATGAACATAAAGGTGACATTCTTAGGTCATGCAATGAATCACCCTGAGGAAAAAATGCCTCCTTCAATTTTATGCCATACCACTCACTCACCTCACCATATCCAAATCCTGGTTCTAGAGCCAGACTATTGGGTTTAAAACAAAGATCCTCTGCTTGGAAGAGTGTAAGTTATATAATCCCTTTGAGTTTGCTTCCTGATCTCTAAAAAGGAGATGATTAAAATACATGTAATAAAGCTGTTTCAGAGTTCTAACACAATATTATACATAGAATGCCTAAAACAGTTCCTGGCATATCAACAGGGATCAATAAATGTTAGATATCTTTAACTGTATTTATATTATACTCAGAACATTAGAGGCATAAAACATTGTCTGACATTTGGTTGAAATTCAATAAATATTGACTGAATGAATAATTAATGAATTAATGAATGAAAAAAGATGGAGCCATAAAGAAAGAAGGATGGATAGATGGATAAAATATGTATTCTGAAGTCAGATACCCTAAATTTCTCCTCGGCCATTCAGAAAAAATACAGAGAAAGCAGAGAGAATAATACTAACAAGCCATTGGCAAATATTTTTACATGGAGGAAACTATTTATTAATAAAACAACTTCTGCCAGTCATGATTGGGTTTAGGCCTATGATTGGGTTGGAGGAAGTAAGGTGCCGTGCTTCATTTATCTCCCAAGGAAACAAACCACAACTTAGAGTTTGAACTTACCCAATGTCTTTTACTCTATGATTATTTTTCAAAAGTAACAACCCCCTCCCTACAACCCCTTCCCTACCCTCCTTATGGGGGTACGCTCCCCTTGTTTTTATTATTTTTTTATGTGTTCCAGTCTCATTTTTCTGTATTACAAAGGTGAAGGACAGGAGATGGCACATTTTGAGCATAATCCTTCTTTTTTCCTTCAGTTTCCCTCTTCTTGATTAGAGTATGTTCCTCTTGTAAATCAATCCCAGGGCCTAGAGCCCTACTGAGAGCAGCAAGAGAAAGAGCAATTCTCATCAAAGTATTTAACTAAGTTTCTCTTTCTCAGGAACTAATAGCAAGGGTGCTTTCATTTCCTCGGTTCTAATTACTTCATATCTGTGCTGAAAGAAAAATAAGTCACAAGAGTGGTGCTCTGTGGCTGCAGTGATTCCAAAAGCTAAAATCCAAGGTAAGAGTAGCTGGGCTTTTAAGCTGCCTCCACATTTTGGCAATTGTAAATTGAGCTGTGATAAACAGTCTAGTGCAAGTGTTCTTATGGTAAAAGGAATTTTTTTCCTTCTGGGTAGATGCCCAGTAATAGTATTGCAGGATCAAATGGGAGGTCTAGTTTGAGTTCTTTGGGGATTCTCCATACTTCTTTCCAAAAAGGGTGTACTAGTTTGCAGTCCCACCAGCAGTGTAAAAGTATTCCCTTCTATCCACATCCACTCTAGTATCTGCAGTTTTGAGACTTTGTGTTGTGGGCCATCCATCTTCACTGGAGTTAGATGATATCTCAAGGTGTTTTTGATTTGCATTTCCCTAATAATTAGGGATGATGAACATTTTTCTCATATGTTTCTTAGCCATTCATCATTAGAAAAGGTTCTATTCCTCTCTCTTGTCCAGTGGTATAAAGGATTGTTGGCTCTTTTTATTAATTTAAGTTCTCTATGGATCCTAGTTATTAAGCTTTTGTCTGATTCAAAATATGCAAATATCCTTTCCAGAACACTATTATGGGAGGGTCTTTATTTGACACAAGCAATCAATGTAACCTGGTTCTTTGTACCCTCAATGAATTCCCAACAATAAAAAAGAAAAAAAAAGAATAGCTGGGCTTTGAGTCATCTTGCCCACAAAGTCAGCAAACAAGATGTAGAAGATAAGTCTCTCTGCTTCAGTGGGTCAGGGTCCATTAACTTGTCAAATAGCTTGAAATTTGCCAGACACCATCCCTAGGGCTTTTCTTGATTTATCTCATTTAATCTTTACATTAAACATAAATGATAAGAAGCAAAAGCACAGAGAGGTTCAGTGACTTCCCTAAGGAAGTTGCCCTATTTTACTTCAAGACTTGAGAATTAATATTATATGAGTTTAGAATATTGGCCAGAGATATAAAATTACAAAGACAGGCTCTACATGCTTCTTTATGTTTGAGAAAACATAAAGGCTTCTAGCCAAGCCACAAGGGATAATAGGGAACAACTGATGGAGAATCCATCATGGTGAATGTAATGAGGAAACACAGCTGCACAGCCCGAAAGTGGCCCTCCCATGTTCCCAGAGAGGTAACAGAATCGACGATGGAAGGAGGGATTTTGTAGGCTAAATTGGGGTTATGGGCGCTGTGCTTGGATAGGGAAGTGGGACATGGTGGCTTATGAGTAAGTTGTAGAACAACTCAGAACTGTACTTTGGACAATACATGGAGCCAGGATTTAAGACGTCATGTGAGGCATCTGGCCAACTTTTGACATAGGCATTCTAACTTTTGGAATGCTTCCTACAGAAAACCCACACAATTGTACAAAGACATTCATTGCAGCACTGTTTGTAATAGTGATAATCTGAAAATGACTTAAATACCAAAAAGAAGATGAATTAAATATTAAAATGTCTATTAAATGTTGACCTTGAAAAAAATAGCAAGATTATCTACATGTGCGGGCATGGAGAGTTATGCAAGATTTATCATTGAATTAAAAACCATAGGGCAGCGCCTATGGCTCAAAGGAGTAGGACACCAGCCCCATATGCCAGAGGTGGAAGGTTCAAACCCAGCCCCGGCCTAAATAAATAAATAAATAAATAAATAAATAAATAAACTGAAAGCCATGACTACAAAACAGCATGGGTGGGTAATGATGAAAGGATATTATGATTCAAATTCAAGTTTGGACCTTGGACCTTTATTTTGTCCAGATTGAGAAATTATATATATTTATTTTACTTTTTATAATTAAAAACACATGAAAATAGGCCAAAAAAATTGAAGGGCATGAGTGTGTAACAAAGGAAGAAAAGTCAAACTGAAAAATTTCCCAGAGTAGTTAGGAAAGAAATGAAAGTGTTCTCAAGCACACAGGAAATGAAGCAGGAAGAGATTCCTTGAGCCGCTAGAACGCAGAGGAGAGGGTCTCCTGTGGACTTTCTCCTTCTGCCTCCCTCTCCCTCTCCTGGTGTTAACATGGTTGGATTTCATTTCTGCTTTTAGAAGTTTCCACTCAAAGCGGCTTTCTTTCCTTCTGGAAGTGGGACCCCCGTTTCCAATTTGACATCCACCATCTCTACACACCCTCCCCGATCTGAGTCGGTCACAGCTTCATTCATCCCCAGACAGTCAGAACGTCTCCTGTGGGTTCTGCTGCTTTCTGCTGCTTTGAGCCATAGCCCATCTTATATATAATACAAGTTAGGATTCTAGAGTTTTCATCACCACCATACTTATAATTCATGAAGTTCTCTTTTTTCCTGACCCCTTTTGTATCTTTATTTATTTATTTATTTTATTTTATTTTATTTGAGACAGAGTCTTACTTGGACTAGAGTGTCATGGCTTCAGTCACCTGAGCTAGAGTGCCATGGCTTCAGTCTAGCTCACAGCAACCTCTAAGTCCTGGACTCTCTCAGCTTCCCAAGTGGCTGGGACAGGCACACACCACCATACCCAGCTATTTTTCAATTTTTAGTAGGGATGGGGTCTCATGCTAGTTCAGGCTGGTCTTGAACTCCTGAGCTCAAGCAATCCTCTTACCTTGGCCTCCCAGAGTGCTAGGATTACAGGAATGAGGCACCATACCCAGCTCCCTTTTTTTCTCTTTATTGATCCAGGACAAGTAGAAATTTCTGAACTAAACTACTTCCGCTGTTCTTTTGATAGTACCATTTCTGAAGTAGGTTTCAATGGCCTGTTTTGGAGATCATGGCTAAATCTCAACTCTGTCCTCTTTGCATTCCAGCCATTATAATCCTAACTTATCTTAAAGAAACTGTTGCCTCAGATTTTATAGGTGAAAGTCTTAAGGAAGTACTTTCCTTAAGATGTACAAAAAAGAAAAGCACAAAAAAATGTATTGCAAACTATGGTCTTGCTACAGAGGAAGTCATAAATAACCTTGATTTTAAAAAGTGGTTACATAATGATTTTAAAAAGAGGTAAGTATTTGTCTGTTAAGTAAAGAAGTCCCAGCTTGACTAAACTTTAGGAAGGTTCATTTTTAGTTAAAAATTTCTTGTTCACTAAGCCTCAACCTTGGGTTAGAAGACTGCTGAACTAGTTTATAAAGAATTCCTTGACCTTTGACAAATTCCTCTTCCTCAACCCTTGATATCTAAGTTCCTCTTAAACTTTTTGTATCCTTGCCCTCACTTTACCTGTTGGCTAGGGATCCACACTTGTATTTGGAGTTGAGTTTAATCTTTCTCCCATACTGCAACACTCTCTCTCTCTTATCGCAATAGACTTGAATGAAGTCTTCTGTGCATGTTTAACAGGCGCCTACTGTAAAGTTTCTCTTTAATTCTGAAAGGTTGGTAATAATACTTATACTTTACAAATATGTCAACTAAGACTCAGAAGCTCAGATACATCAAGTGATTATCGGAGGTCAAACAATTAGCAAGTGGTAGGGACAGATTGAAACTCAAGTGTTTTGCTTGCCCTTTTCAACTTAAGAGTTTGGGAAAACATCTCAAATTTGGAGCCTGTTTAGAAAATAAATGCCAGTTTTAGAGAAGGCCTTAGATTTAGGCAGGATGGATGATGATATTTGGCAATAGCTACATCATTGAAATATGAAATCCAGTCCTCCGGCATGAACATCATAGGGTTAGCTACTCAGAATACGGTCCCCACTTAGCGTTCCCTACTGATAGGTATTTGACTTTGGCTCCTGGTCTCTAATAGAATAAACTATTATGGTGCTATTCAAGTATTCTCTCTGGAGGTCCATGTGCTTTCACGTGCATTGTTGCTATTGATCAAACAAGAGCTAAAGTTCGCTGCCCATTCCATAGAGATGGAAACAAAGTAACAGAACTACTAAGTAACTTTCCCAGAACCTCTGACCCAAGCTGGTCTGAACCTGGAACTTGGTTCCAGGACATGGGTTCTTGAGATTTTAGAGTCATTGAATATCATGCTGAGAAAGGTCTTTGAAGGCTTGAAGGGGTTTGCAATCACCACACAGGAATGAAGAGGCTTGACGCAAAGTCCATGTCGGTAGACTGAAAAACTCTGGGAGGATCCTTCATGAGCCAACCTCAAGTCCATTATTTATTGCTATAAAGCAGGAAAAAGTAGTTAAAAGTTACTTATAAGACATCAGCACTAAAAAGGGGGGAAATGGAAAGTGTCAGACAGAATGTCCCCAACTTGTTTTTGCAAAACCACAGACCTTAAGCAAGACCTCTGCCTCTAGTATCAAGAGACCTTTGGAATCTAGAGTATCTTCACCATAACCATTAGGCCTGGTATTGTCACAACTCACGTGAACATTCTGTCTTGGAGGCCAGTTTTCCGATCTTCTGCACATACATAACTCACATGTGCAATTCATATGCTATCCTTGTGATTCTCTATGTCTCTCAAGCAGGAAGCGAGTGTCATGCTTAAAGATCAGGGCACAATTTCCCCTACAAAGGCTCATCCAAGACAATGACTTTATATCTCTGAGAATAAAACTGAAATTTGTTTTACTATTTGTCTAATATCATAGGCAGTTGGTGACAGAGCTAAGAACTAGAAGTGATACCAAAACTCATTCTGAGCATAAATTAAACACAGATACTCTTATTACATCTATTATGTACCAGGCACCATTCTAAGAACTTCACAGCCACCTAAGGAAACATGTGATCCTATCCTCTTTACAGATAAAGAACTGATGCAAGTCCACACAGATAGCAAATTAATTTTGGAGCTGAAACTGGAGCCCACATAGTGTAGATTCAGAGAGTTCTTGCACTTAGGGATCTCACAGAAAAGGTGAGCTTCTAGAATCTGACAGATCTGGACTTCCCTTCTTAGGCATGCTGTTTAAACTCTGTGAGTCTTCTCTTTCTCATCTGGTAAATGGCCGTATGTCACATGGATGTCAGCTGGAGTAAATGAGATAAGTTCTATAAAACCCCAAGCAAAGATTCCCGGTCAGAGCCAGTGATGTTACTACTCATTTATCGACAGATGACAACAGTTCTCCTGAAGCCACCCTAGCCTGGTGGTCATTTTTATATTTATATTTCTCTGATTGCTACATTTCTGATCCTTCTTCTAGTAAATTTTCCTCTACCTTGAACTTCTTTACAAATTTTTCCTCCAAAACATTCTGTCCCCATTGAGTTCTCCCTTCCAAAATCTCCTTTTCCTCCAGCAGGAAACCAGTGTAGTTGAAAGTTAGTTGTACTTGCAGGATACATTCATTTCATATTTGCAAGTACACAGGAAGGTGCCCTTCCCTTCCCTGAGGACTCTGCAGTCAGCTCAGGCTTTCCCAGTACATTGCAGGACAGCAAGCAGTACAGTCCTGGGCTGTGACCAGGAGGTAAAGGATTGTTCCTTGCATTGATGCTTTGAACTTGTCTTTAGTGCCTTTGAGAATCTCAAGGTAGATTTTTTTAAGTGCTGGATTTTGGCATCTGCTTCACTATTAACATATCTTAATCTAGAGAATAACTGTTTTCTTGTTAAGTATTTTAAATTTTGAGGCACTTCCAGACCCACACAGGCTCTTCCTGATGGAAGCTCTTAGAAATCTTAACCAAGAGCTTAGCAAAGGAGGCTGGTGAATTGCTTATTTTCAGCAGTGAAAGATGCAAACCCAGCTGAAATATTTTTCAAACCATTTTTTTTCTATTTTTTTATTTGAAAGGAAGTCAGAAGGGTGGAGTTGTTCATTAGAATTTTTAAAGGAAGTGCATATATTTATCAGAGCTCAGTGTTGCCAGCCCCAGGAAAGGACAGACTGCACTGAGCTAAGTTCTCTAAGGAGCCCCAGTCAGGCACTAACCCAGAGTGCAGCTCTCTGGTCTTCTCAAAGCCTCCAGAGAAGATGAGCTTAATCAGGCCTGATTCTCACCTGGTTTCTTTCTATTTCATTTTGAATCCTCGGTGATCTTTTAAAAATCAAAATAAAATAAAATGAACTAG
>CAUYON010089601.1:0-10346 GCA_963573935.1 Arctocebus calabarensis | reverse complement strand
GAGATACGCACGGTGGGCCCGGGAGTGAGATACGCACGGTGGGCCCGGGAGTGAGATACGCACGGTGGGCCCGGGAGTGAGATACGCACGGTGGGCCCGGGAGTGAGATACGCACGGTGGGCACGGGAGTGAGATACGCACGGTGGGCACGGGAGTGAGATACGCACGGTGGGCCCAGGAGTGATAAGCGCAGAGGGCCCAGGAGTGCACCCGGTGCAGAAGCACCAACTCTGGCAGGGCGGTGGACCCAGCCAGGCAGACCTTCTGAGCAGATTGCTGGGCTCATTCGGTGAGCAGTAAGGAGCTGCTAGTGGTGGGCAACCCTGTCCCCTTGGCCCCCAGGAAGTCCTCCTCGACAGCTCTGCAGATGTGATGGGAGGTCTGGTGCTGCAAGCGTCTTGCTTTCCTCAGGGCTGGGATCTTAAACAGCGGTTCTGAGGCCAGGATGTTGGCGGGGTTGGTGCCTTTGAGGGAGAGTTCTTCCAGGTCGCTCCCTGCTCCTGGTGGCCTCAGGCCTTTCTGGGCAGATAGGCGGTGTTTTCCCTGTGTTTTTGCACTCCCTTCCCCTAGATGCCTGTCCATGTATCCCAGTATCCCTATTTTATAAGTAAACGAGTCATGTTAGTTTAGAGCTCCTAATAATCTCACTCTAACTTGATAATCTCTATAAAGAACCAGTCTCCCAATAAGGGCACATTTCAAAGATTAGAACTTAACAGCCATTTGGGAGATGCATTTCAGCCCATCACACGTGGGGCCACATGTGACTTTACCTCGTGTCCCTGTACATGCTGACTTGGTTTCTCCTGGGTGTTTGACTTTTGATTTCTCTCTTTGGGGGGCTGCTTGGAAGCTACTGCATGTGTCCGCAGTGCAGTTGCGAGGGGCCTCTGAGGCACCTGGGGACATGTCCCTTAAGCAGGTGGGACAGTGATTCTCAAAAGGAGATGCTAAAAGTGGTCCTCATCCTATGAAAGAGAAAAGTAGAACTTAAATTTCATTTATCTTAAGAGTTTTCAACCTTTAAGGATTTGTTGTAGTTTAATACCATTGTAAAGTGACTCATTTATATTATTTGTAAATAAGTGGATACATAGAGTGTGGTCTGTTTTTTTTCTTTTGGGGTATGATCAAGAAAGATTTGAAACCACCCAGATTAAGCTGTGAGAAAAGTAGGTAACAAACCCCCAAGAATTGGAGAGAGAAGGTGGAAGGTGAAAGGCTGGACTGTGCTCTTCAAGTCTGTTCTCGTCCAGCAGAGTGGCATGTCCTGCAAGGGGTGGATGTGTGAGTGGGTATGTCTTATGTAGATTGAGAGACCTAAGCATGGGGCCTTTATTTTTTATTTTTATTTTTTTGACACAGAGTCTCACTATGTTGCACTTGGTAGAGTGCTGTGGCATCACAGCTCACAGCAACCGTAAATTCTTGGGCTTAAGCAATTCTATTGCCTCAGCCTTTCAAGTAGCTGAGACTACAGGTGCCTGCCACAACGCCTGGCTTTTTTTTTTGTTGTTGCTGTTGTCATTGTTGTTCAGCTGGCCTGAGCTGGGTTCAAACCTGCCAGCCTATATGGCTGGCACCCTACTCGCTGAACTGTAAAGGCTGCCATGTGGTCTTTATAACTGAATATAGAACAAAGTGAAAAATAGCCACGTGCACCTACCTAATTTTGTAATCTCACTTTTCCTATACCTCATCCATTAGCATAAAGTAAAAGAATTTTCTGTAGCTAAATATTACTCAGATGGGACAGAGAAGATTGCTGTAGAATACTTTGATTTCGGTTTCTATAAGCACCGTTATATCAGAAAGATTTTAATAATGGAAAGCTCAGATTTATTTGCATTGAATCATTTCAGGAGCCCAGCAAGAGATAATTCAGCAGAGAATCGAATTTGATCAAGCAGGGTAATTGTTGGAATTTATATCTCTTTTGCACTTAGGTCTAGTCATAATGTAAAATTTTGTCTGATGGAGAATATATTTCTTTGTTAATATTTTGGTTATTTCGAACGATTCATGGATATTTGAGTTTTAAATTCTCCTATAGGTCTTTCGCCCTTTCGCGAAGCACTGGCTTGGTCCCTTGGTGCAGCTGGCTGTTTCTGAACATAGTGGAGAAGGCATTCACTACATGGTGGTTGAGATTGTGGTTACTGTTCTTTCATGGACAGGCGTGGCCACTCCTGCGGTAAGGCCTGACGCATCTTTCATGTAGTACTACATTGTTCCTTTGTTGACGTCCTATAGTGCACATGCCATACAGCTCAAGCTCCTCCTACGACCTTGAGTTAGTTTTTAGGTAACTCAGGTAGCTGTCATGTCGCTGTGCTGCTCCCACTACTCGTCCTGCTCTGGTTCTCTTTGATTTTGGCAGTCCATCTTACCTGGCTTTTATTACTAAGCTGTTAGGCACTTATTTTGTTTAATTTATTGCTTTTGCTTACAAGGAGCTTGGGAACTAAATAACAGGCTTATTAAAGTTACCTGTAAGGTAAAAGTCGGCAGGCCCTGAGCGTGGGGTTCTGGCGTTTCCCTGCAGAGTGCTGGCTGTGACCGTGCTGGTGAGCACGCATGCTGGGGTGCACCTGCCGGACGGTGACCCTGTGCTGCGGGACCTGGGGCGCAGACCATGTGCTGCTCGTTTAAACCGCAGCACCGATGTGCACAGAGGTTTTCATGTGAAGGTGTTTGAGGTGGAGCTTTGTCAGACCTGACCAGTGTGCGTAGCCTTCTCAGCGCCTGTGTCTGGCTGTGTTGACCTCCCTTATCTCACAGGAAGCCGTCTTGGTCTTCTTAGTCATAAAGTGATTGAATAATTTACAGTCTGCCCAATAACATGAAAAAATTAAAAGAATGTTTAGTATCACTTAGGAGCCATTGAAAAGATGGCTGTGGATGTTAGGAGCTCAGTTAAGCTTGAGAGTGTAGAAGTGCTGGGTGTCACATAGGTGATTAAGGTCACAGCAGGCTGGTTCTGTGGCTCATACCAGTAATAGTAGAACTTTGGGAGGCTGGTTGAGGCAGGAGTTCCAAGACCAGCCCAGGCACCATAGTGAGAACCCATCTCTATAAATTTAAAGAACTATCTGGTGCAGTGGTCCTCACTTGCAGCCTTAGCTACTCAGGAGGCTGAGACAGAAAGTCCCTTGAGTCTAGGAGTTCAAGGTTACAGTGAGTTGTGATTGCACCACTACACTCCAGCCTGAGCAGCAGAGTAAGACCCTGTTTCTTAAAAAAATAAAAAAGCAACAAGAAGTGAAAAGAAAGTAGCAGTGAAAACTCTAATCATTCACCTGCAATAGGGTAAGCAAGAGGCTGAAACTGGAGGGAAAAAGCACCAGTTCTCCCTTTCCCCCAGGAACAGTGCACTGGGCTGCAGTCAGGGGTCAACACAGATTGCAGGTGACCACTGGTGAGGAGGAACTAAAGGCTTAGCCATTTCATGGTTTCTGAGGTGGGGGCAAGGGGTGTGTGCCAAGGGGAGTCCCAGAGAGGAAAAGCTCTGCCTGCCAGGCATCAGAGTGGGAAGCATCTTCACAGTGTCCCCTCCTTCCCTAAAGAGGACCTTTGGCCAGGGCCTCAAGTATAGGGACCTAGAAATGGAGCTCTAAGGAGGAACGCAGAAACACTGAGGATTTGACCGGCTGGAGCCCGAGCCCCTGACCACAGTTCCAGCCGTGCTGCTGTGCCCGTGTGTCTGCAGAGGCCGCTGCTCCCAGGTCTCGCCAGGGAAAGCCCTCGTCCCTGCTTGAGGTCACCCCTGAAAAGGCACACATAGGGTTTTAACCAGAAGCTGGACTCCTCAGTATATGCCAGATTTGTTTTTGTAAATAGACTTTTGAATTAAAAACTGCTTTTCCAGAATGAAATGCTGCATGTTAACGTGGAATTTCAATATCTTTTCAGGGGGTCCCTAAAGATGAAATATTAGCAAATCGGCTGCTCCATTTCCTAATGAAGCATGTTTTTCATCCAAAAAGAGCTGTATTTAGACACAACCTTGAAATTATAAAGACCCTCGTTGAATGCTGGAAGGATTGCTTATCCATCCCTTACAGGTATACGTTTACTAGTATTTGCAATATTTTTAGGAAATTTACGTTAAAATGCGGCATGTTGTAAATGGTGATTATAATGAACTTTAATTAAAGGATGTGATGGAAGGGTAATGTAACCTGAAATGTAATTCTGTACCCACCTCTCTTTTCTCCTCTGTATTTGTTTCAGATTAATATTTGAAAAGTTTTCCAGTAAAGATCCTAATTCTAAGGACAATTCAGTAGGGATTCAATTACTAGGCATCGTGATGGCCAATGACTTGCCTCCCCATGACCCCAAGTGTGGCGTAGACAGTCTGCAGTGAGTATCATGCTTTCTGCTCGACTATCTCACGTTAAAATCTTCTGAATTGGGTTGAAAGGCTAGAGCATAGTTCACTTTTGATAAATTTAAGGGCCAGAAGCCACGTTAAAAGTCTTCCTACTTAAATTCAGAAAATTGGATTTAGAGTTGTTTGGGAGAAGTGTGTCTGCAGTGAATGGGAATCTAAGTTTGAAAGCTAGTGTGGGTTTTCGTGCGTATGATACTCTCAGCACCTATCCCCGAGAGGGATGGGGGCTGCACACACTGCGTTCTAACAGGGCCTCAGGCTATGGAGGGGCTGCAGGTGGGGGTGGGCTTGTTGCCCTTGTGCTCGACCTGTTGGGGCCCAGCTATCCTACCCTGGGTGACAGACAGCAGACGTGACACATGCAGGTCAGGGACATCACAAAGGGCACTTCTGCACCTTGCTTGGAGGACACTGAAGTCAGAGTTCACCTATGGATACCCCTATGGATAGGCTTCCTCCCAGCAGCCCCAGCCTCCGTCTCTGGGCCTTCAGTGTTGGACTCGGGTCCTCTCACAGCCATCACTGGTGTTGAGGCTGCAACCTCAGGGCTGAGACACCAGGGCAAGAGCTCGGCAGGAGCTCGCTCAGCTGTGGACAGGCTGCTGCTCTGAGCTTCAGTTTCCTTAGGGCAGTGCTATGGGCTGGTGGTTAGATGTGCTGCCTGCACTGGCATAAACTGCCTATGCTCTGGCCGTGCCTTCCCTTCCTCAGCATCGTACTGTCCTGGTCATGTTCCAGTTGGGGCTTTTGAGCGGCAGTCAGTGCCTACTGATCTTGCACAGTAGCCTTCCCTCCCACTGCCCCTTCTTGGGCCTCACATGAGACTGGCACGTGGTTCTGTGTGCTTGGGCTGTGGGCCTACTGCGCTCCTCTGTTCCAATGCCCAGACCCTCGAATGCAGACTGACGTGAGGATTCAGGCGTGTAATGGATATTGTTTCAGGTTCAGAGTTTTGCAGTTTGTGCTCCTAATATGATAGGAAGAGGAGGGAAGTTTTAATTTTTTATGTCAAACAATAGATTGGGTTATTTTAAGCATACTTATTTTCTGTATTATAGATACTTTCAAGCTTTGGTCAATAATATGTCCTTTGTGAAATATAAAGAGGTGTATGCAGCAGCGGCAGAAGTTCTGGGACTTGTTCTTCAGTATATTGTGGAGAGAAAAAATGTGAGTGTGTTGTGCAGTTTCAAATAAACACTTGTGAGTTTGGATTTGTTAGGATACTTGACACATACTTTCTGTATGCTGTTGGAAACAGTGTACTTCAGTGTATTTAATATTTCACTGTTTCTTGCTGTATACCAAATACAGTGCTCAGTATTTGGGAGATGATATGTGAGTTGTTTTTTTTTTTGGAGACAGAGTTTTACTCTGTTGCCCTGGGTAGAGAGCTGTGATGTCATAGCTCACAGCAACCTCAAACTCTTAGGCTCCGTGATCCTCTTGCCTCAGACTCCCTAGTAGCTGGGACTACAGGTGCCCACCACAACCCCTGACTTGGGTCTTGCTCAGGCTGTCTCCAACTCCTGAGTTTGAGCAATCCATGCTTCTCAGGCTCCCAGAGTGTTAGGATTACAGGTGTGAGACACTGTGCCCAGAAATAGGTGACTTTTTTTAAAGGACTATAAAACTTTATTGGCTACTGTTCACCATTATCTACAGTAAAGTAAACAGTATGTGGCTGGATGACATTCTGATTACTATGAAGTTGTTTTTTTATGACTTCTGCTGAACCAATAACATAGGTTCTGAAAAGATTGAGTTTACGTGTAAGGAGTGAGCGAGGATAGGGAAAAAACATGCAGGTCAGTAGTTAGATTACGGTCTTTATTCACTGTTTATGTCAGCAGGTCCAAAACCGCCGGCATCTCTTAACCATCTGCTTAGGTATCTATGAGCCAAGCCTTAGATAATCCATTAATTATGATCTTTGTCAGTATAGTACAGGGATTTGAACTTCTGTAAAGAAATGGCACACTAGGGGAATCTTTAATTAGAATGCACCAGGGTTTGTCTAGTTTCCTCATCTGTATGGGAAGGTTATTTATAGTGATAAGGCTTTCCTTTTAGGAATTTTGCAAACACAGTTTTGCATTTATTTGACCATACATATAGATATGGATTCTGATATAACTGTCTTTAAATTATCCATGTAAATTGTCTAGTTAACAATCAGCTATTTAATTTGAAATGTTATGGCTTCAGGAGAATTTTCAAGTCTTAGGTGCTTAGACTAATGTTATTGCACAGGCTTTCCTGTGATTTCTGTTTTGGTGAATGTTTAAAAGTAAAGAAAGTAGGCCCGGCACCTGTAGCCCAGTGGTTATGGCACTGGCCACATACACAAGGCTGGCAGATTCGAACCCAGCCCAGGCCAGCCAAACAACAGTGATAACTGCAACAAAAAATAGCCGGTTGTTATGGTGGGCATCTGTAGTCCCAGCTACTTGGGAGGCTGAGGCAAGAGACTCGCTTAAGCCCAAGAGTTGAAGGTTGCTGTGAGCTGTGGTGTTACAGCACTCTACTGAAGGTGACATCATAAAGTAAAACTGTCTCAAAAAAAGAAAAATAATTTGTGTATATACACACATAAAACAGTTTTTTTAAAAAAACAGGATGGTCTTTAGGCATGTGAGTTACAACACAAGCTCTGATTGAATAATGGCTATGGAAATTCTCCTAGAAAAGCTGTTCCCTAGTGCAGAAGGAATACCTCTACACCATGGTATCAAATGTCCTTTTCTGAGAAAGGAAGCAGTTAGAGAAGGCTTCTATTTATTTGTTCAAAGTAACCCGTGCTGATGAAAAAATCCCTCCAGCATCTCTCTCACTACTACTTTCACAACAAACATATCAAACTGGGTTTATCGGAATGTAGTTATATCTTCACACTAGTCAATGAATAAAGCACGACCGAGATTCTGTGTGTATATATATGTGTGTTTGTATGTATTTATATATGTGAAGCATCACAGATAATTATTACTGGACTTTACCTCCTGGACAAGAATGGAAAACTAATCCCTCTTTAAGAAGGAATTACAATTTGAGGACACTTCATAATTGCCTCTTTTACTGCACCTGGTCTGAGTCTTTCCATTTTCATAAGAAGCATTAAGTCCCCACTGCTGTTGGTGGCACCAGTTTCTCTTCTGGGGACATGAGTCTGGCAGAGCCTCTTGGCTCCTCAGCAAATATCTCTTTTCTTCTTTGATTTGCTATCATCAGACTCAGTGTCAGATAAAGATTTTCTTTCTGTGCCATCTTTTCCTTCACCAGCTTTTTAAGAATTAAGAAATGCTTTAGCTAACTCTGGACGATCTAAATTTTCTCCAGGTCCCTGAGTGTCATCAGCACCTGTGATCCCCTCCCTGCAGGGAATGCCCCACCTTCCCGTTACTGCTCAGCCATCCGGTGCTTTACCCACCACACTGTCTTCAGGCTCTGCCCCTTCAGCCTTTTTGAGTTTTCTCTTCTGTTTCTTTCTCATTTTTTGCAATGTAGTTTTATGGGAGGCCGTTTTTTATTACAGACTTGAAGAGCTGTTATTCACCATCTCCAAGCTGCTCCAGGTCATGGGTCTTTGGTGTCTGCCATGAGATAGTCTTGCTTCGTCACCCTTGTTGCTGTGGCGTCACAGCTCACGGCAACCTCAAACTCTTGGGCTCAGGCTCCCAAGTGGCTGGGACTACAGGTGCCTGCTACAACACCCGGCTATTTTTATAGATGAGTTCTCATTTTGGCTCAGGCTGGTCTCATAGTCCTGAGCTCAGGCAATCCACCCACCTCAGCTTCCCAGAGTGCTGGGATTACTGATATATTATTTTTTAAACACAGGGGAGCTTTGGGAACATTTAAGGATTTGGCAGATTGATGACTGATTTTTTTTATCAGGATGAGTACTTAACCAGTTTTCATTGCTATAAACTTGGTCTCAGGATTTCCTTTTGGAGGAAATCACTTAGGCAGGCAAATACTGAGGTGAGGCCTGAGTCACAGAGCTACTGAGCAGGGGTGGGCCCTTCTCAGACCTCCTCAGTGCTGTGTGCCTGTGTCCTGCAATGCTCCTGCCTTAGCCTTCCAGAGTCTTGGCGTTACAGATGTGAGCCATGCAAGCAGCCTAGCTTGCTTTCTTTACTTGCTAGATTATGACCATTTCATTGTATTATCAGATTAAATACTTTTACTAAAGAGACACATCTGAGCCTGAGATTACTAATCACCTGTAATTCTAGCACTTCAGGAGGCTGAGGCAGGAGGATCGCTTGAGCCCAGGAGGTTGAACTTGTAGTAGATGACCACACCACTGCACTCTAGCCAGGGTAACAGAGCGATACTCTGTCTCTAAGAACAGAAAAAGAACACTGGTGAATCTGTAGCGTAGTACTGGTGAATCTGTAGCATAGTACTTAATTAAAATATTCTCCATGGAATTCAGTTCATTGAAATTGGCGGTTTTGTGTTCGAGATTTTCCTTGAGCACCGTTTTAAAAATAGCCTCATAGTATAGGCTGGAGTTCATAGTACATTTTAGACATCCCTTATCCAAAATGCTTGGAACCAGAAGTGTTTCAGATTTTGGATTTGGGGATATTTGCATTATACTTAACTGTTTGAGTATCACTAACCTGAAAATCCAAAATCTGAAATACTCCAGTGAAAATTTCCTTTGAGTATCAGGTCCGTGCTATAATAAGTTTGAATTTTGGAACATTTTGAACTTTTGATTATTCAGATTTGGGATGCTCAACATATAGTAAGTTTCTATTCAAAATCTATTCCTCCAGACTCAGTGCCTTTACAATGGTTGCCTCCTGTCCTTTTCTGATCTTTGTGAGGAGGAAGATGAGCCATGAATGATGGATGAAAACATTTTCCATCACTTCCTCCCTCAGACTTCACCAAGCACTTATGCAGTTGAACACTTACTCCTGAGGACTGACTAGTTTCCAGGTCCTAGGGGGTTCAGCAGGGGACAGGACAGGCCGTGTCCCTGCCCCCGAGGAGCTGATGATGGGGAGGGAGACAGGGCACAGACAAATCTGTAACCCTACTGCCCTGTGCCCACAGGTGCTGGGGAGAAAATGGATGTGGGCACATCCTTCAGGAGCCACTGTGTGGGGGAGTTGGTAGAAGATTCTGTTCTATGTAAATATTTTTGACCAGAGACCTGAACATCTTAAAATGTGTCTTAAATAGTATTTAGTCACTGACTTCAGCATAGCTTCTTGAAGACCTTACTTGTGTTTTGGTGTCCCCTTGTCTGGCAGAAGCCAGCACCAGCACCAACACTCGAGGCACAGTCTCACCCCCCGCCCCCCAAATACCGTCCTCAAGCTTGGAGCCAGGACGTGTGGCGGTCCTGCTGCCCAGAGGACATCCCAGCACCTCCTATTTCTCATTTGCTTTATGAGCCTTATTGTTGAACATTGAACACTTTCCTTAAATATTCAAGATAAACCTTATTCTAGGTGCTTAATGTAAGTTGCCACCTTTGTGTATCTGAAAAGAAACTTAATTTTCAGATACTGGAGGAGTCTGTGTGTGACTTGGTTGTAAAACAGTTGAAGCAACATCAGAACACCATGGAGGACAAATTCATCGTGTGCTTGAACAAAGTGGCCAAGAGCTTCCCTCCTCTTGCTGACAGGTGGGGGCTTTCAGGCACCTGTGGGGTTGGGTCGGAGTCCCCACCTCACCAGTCCTCCCTCCCTCCAGGTCACAGTCCCCACCTCACCAGTCCTCCCTCCCTCTGGGTCACAGTCCCCACCTCACCAGTCCCTCCCTCCGGGTCACAGTCCCCACCTCACCACTCCTCCCTCCGGGTCACAGTCCCCACCTCACCAGTCCTCCCTCCCTCCGGGTCACAGTCCCCACCTCACCACTCCTCCCTCCGGGTCACAGTCCCCACCTCACCAGTCCTCCCTCCCTCCGGGTCACAGTCCCC
>CAUYON010089600.1:0-12146 GCA_963573935.1 Arctocebus calabarensis | reverse complement strand
GCAAGAGTGAGACCTTCTCTACTAAAAATAGAAAAACTATCCAAGCATGGTGGTGAGTGCCTGTACTCCTAGCTATTCAGGTGGCTGAGGTAGGAGGATCACTTGAGCCCAGGAGTTTGAGGTTGCTGTGAGCTAGGCTGATGTCAGGGCACTCTAGCCTAGGGTAAAATATTAAGACTCTGTCTAAAAAAAAAAAAAAAAAAGAGTCCATTTGAAAGAAGTTAAAAGACAAATTTTAAGACTATATACATGGTTAAATTAATTTAGCAAAAATTATTCAGATAATGCTCACATGACTGCAGTTTAGAAAATACTGTCCTATCTGAATCACTGCCAAAATCTTCATACTAGTGCCTTTCAGTATGAAGGCAAATATAATGAGTTATTTACAAATTAAGTTGGCCTCTGTACTTATCATTTGTAGCCAGCACAATTTTAAAAACAAATGTAACTACAGGCATTGAAATCATGGAATAGTGTTCAAAAGTTAACTTTCAGGGCGGCGCCTGTGGCTCAAAGGAGTAGGGCCCCATATGCCGGAGGGGGCGGGTTCAAAACCAATCCCAGCCTTAAAAAAAAAAAAAAAAGTTAACATTCAGATGTCCCAAAATTTGGGGTTTTTTTTCTTTTTTTTTTTTGAGGCAGAGCCTCAAGCTGTCACCCTAGATAGAGTGCCATGGCATCACAGCTCATAGTAACCTCCAATTCCTGGGCTCAAGTGAGTTTCTTGCCTCTGCCTCCCAAGTAGCTGGGACTACAGGCACCCACCACAACACCCGGCCATTTTTGGGTTGCAGCCATCATTGTTGTTTGGCAGGCCCGGGCTGGATTTGAACCCACCAGCTCAGGTGTACGTGGCTGGCGCCCTAGCCCGTTGAGCCACAGGTGCCGAGCCCCAAAATATGTTTTAATATAAAATTAAGACTATTGAAATGAGATTTCAAAACTAAAAAAAAAAAACTTACAGATAATTTACGAACCTCTCTGAATTGGTCTGTAAGTTCTAGTTTAAAAAATGCTGACCCCTAAAGCTAAACTAATAATTTGCAATATGGAAACACGTGAAAGTAGTTATTAGGTTATTTCTAAAATAGGGACTACTGGCCATACACACCAGTCCTAAATCTTAGTCCAAAGTACTTAATCAGCTTTATTGAGCTTATCTCTTTAATTACAAAGTATCAATTCTAGGTAGTACCTTCAATTTCTTATTGTAGAAAGACAATGTTCATCACAGAAAAAGAAATCACCAAGTAAAGACATTTGACACAAACCTCTGATGTTTTCATGACATTTTTCAGATGATTAATGGCCAGAAGTCTCACAGGAGCAAGTGGATGATTCAGACTGAGCATCAGAGAGGTATCAGAATCTGCTAAAAACTATAGGATTCAACATCATTATCAAATGATTTTACTTAAGGTAAGTGGCAAGTGATCTAGAATAAAAGCCAGAAGAAAACTACCTGAACCTGCCCAACATTTTCAGTAACAACTACCTAACTACAGAAACCAAAAAGCGAAGCGAAATCTTTACTCTAGAACATGGTAGGAGTTACGATGGGTAAAAACAATTCATGTTGTTAATCGTACGATTCTGCGTATCCTTCTGTCTATGAGCATGTGTAGCTTTCATCTGGTGAAGTAACTGATTCCAAAGTGCAAAGCACAAACCACTAGATTAGCACCTCACTGGAGAGAGAGTGCAGCTCATTCAGATGACAGAACAGAGATGCTCCAAAGCAAGTTGGTCCCCTTACGTAATCAGATGAGAAAGAAAGTCTACCTGTCAACCTAACATTTTGAAATCTGTTACTATTGAACATGAAAGTCTGATTATGGAAGAGGCAAATTAGAACAACCATATTTCTCTTTCAAGGCTAATCTTAGGAACTTCTGCTTACCTGTCTAATTTTTCTAATCAATAATTGAAATAGCTGTATGTGGCTAGTGCACTGCCAAGTGCAGGCCTAAGGGAAAATCAAGGAACACTAGGAATGCCTGTGAGGCTGCCCTTTGACAACTATTAATAAATATTATATTTAACATTTAAAATTCCCAAAATAATACTTTTCCTGAAATGAGTACCACATTCACATATTTATAATTCATATTTAAAAATTATTTTACCTTTCTTCAATTATTCAATTCCTGCCTCAGAACCTCACTGCAGATAACTAGGCAAACTGTACAGTCTCCTCTCTCCTTTTCCACAGAGGGGAGAAAAATGGCAAATTTCCTTTTGAGACTCTTCAAATAACCACGAAAATACCCCTAATTGTCATAATTCCTATGGAGAAGGGCAACATACCTGATACTTTCCTCCACCCGTAGAAAGAGCAATAAATTGGTGAAAATGCTCTTGTTTTTGTAGATCTGTAATTTCCTTCAGGTGTTCCTCTAACACAACATCTAATGTACTGGGGTACCTGGGGAAAAAATCCAGGCGTGAATTCTTTAGTTTTAACAAAGTGATTAACATACACATCATGCATGTGTGCGTCTATCGGTATGTAGCTTTCACTCAGTGAAGTAATTCCATTAACTAAATCTGTATTCTTTATGGATCTGATTCCAAAGTGAAAAGCAACAAAAATAAATCACTCGATTAGCATCTCACTGGAGAATGCAACTCATCCAAATGATGGCTGACATAAAATTTTAAAAATTCTTGAGATGAAGACTTAAATTATGACAAATGATAAAACAAAAGGACACTGGTCTATGTATTAAAAAATTCTACTTTCCACAGTTCCCACAAAACCCATGTTTCCTCTTATAATTCAAATATTTTTAATTCCTATACTTCTTTTTTTCTAAGGAAAAAAATAAGAAAAAGACAGGTCCATTAAAACCTATATATTAAGCTGTGACTTGGTAATCTTATCTTTATATAACAAGATGTATACATTACTGGCTTGGCGCCCGCAGCACAGTGGTTACAGCACCAGCCACATACACTGAAGCTGGTGGGTTTGAACTTGGCCCAGGCCAGCTAAACAACAATGACAACTGCAACAAAAAATAGCAGGGCGTTGTGGAGGGCACTGGTAGTCCCAGCTACTCGGGAGGCTGAGGCAAGAGAATCCCTTAAACCCAAGAGTTGGAGGTTGCTGTGAGCTGTGACGCCACGGCACTCCACTGAAGTCGACATAGTGAGACTCTGTATCAAAAAAACTAAAGAAAGGAAGAAAAGGTGTATACATTATAGAAAAGCACAAACAAAAACACAACTTACTTGTTTTCTAAAAGTCTGATGAGTGGAAGAAACTGTTCATTAAGTAAAGTTACTTTGCTAGGATCAATTTCTTCCTGTGAACTATATGAGATATACTCTTCAAAAAGAAGACTGCAAAAACAAACAGAAATATTAGCATACATGGGTATATTTATTCAGTACCTACTATGTTCTAGGTGCTGTAAAAAACTAATCTCCAGTTAGTACATCTCTGTAAAGTAGAAATCATATTTATTTTACAGATCAATGAGATTAGCAACAAATGCCAACACTTAGTGACCCCTTCTGTGCCATAAAAACCAGAGTGGGTTTTTAAATTTTAAAGCCTAGTCTGGTAACCCCAGCACTTTGAGAAGCCAAGAGGGGAGGACCCTTGAGACCAGGAGTTCAAGACCAGCCTAAGCAACACAGCCATGTCTCTACAAAAAATCAGCCGGCATGGTGGTGTGTAACTGTAGTCCCAGCTACTCAGGAGGTCAAGGCAAGAAGGTTGCTTGATTTCAGGAGCTTGAGATGGCAGGGAGCTATAACAACATCACTGCTCTCTAGCCCAGGAAACAGAGCAAAAGCATCTCAAAAAAAAAAAAGCCTAGTCTGATTCCAAGGACTCAGTTCTGAATAGTACTTCACCACTATATTCTCCTTTAATTCATAAACCAATCCTCTAAGCAAGAGGCACAAATGATGCCCACCAGGAGATAGTACAAGCTTGATGTTATGTAATAGTAAGCCAGATCCAATCTGACCTCCATAACTTACTACCCTGCCGGAAGTCACAGAAGCAGGATTCAAACATACATCTGACTGCAAAGCCTATATCCTTTTCACTGCATCAAGTTGCTCTTTAAGAAGAAAGGAAGAATGAATTTTCTTTTAGGAAGAAGTGATCTTTACTCCACACCTCCTAATAGTAAGTTTCTAATTGATACTATCAACTATAATACCACTACCACTGCAGGCATAGTGGTCTATTTATTAATAGAAAACTTCAATTGGCCATAAATTGCATTTAGTTGTAACATAAATTGAGATTAACCATTAAGTTTCCATCTGGAAAGTTAATGGTTAAGCTAAATTTATCATTTTTCATTTTTCTTGATTGTCTTATAAGCACTAAAGACAAGCAAGAAAAATGATTTTGCTTTTGTTTCCACAGTTATTGGATTAAGTACTTATAGTTAATAAAACAATATAGACAAAGCAAGATGTACATTACAAAGGAATACTGGAAAACTTCTAACCAGCCCTGGAAAGTATACTGGGCCACAAAGCTGTAAAAAAAAGCATGTCAGAAGTAACAGCTTACCTAGCCAACAAGTGGTCTAAGTTGTTCTTCAGTGGTATTTTTGTAAGTATAGCTTCTAAGTGTCTCTTATAGATTTGACCATCCATCCCTTCAGTTTCTTCTCCTTAATATGTAACAAATTAAAACTGAGTTGGGGAAATATTTTTTTTGTATGCTAACACTATTACATTTACTTACAGAAGAAAATCTAAGAATAATTTTCAAACATATACACTGATATCCAGTTTTTTTACCTATTTTCAAGTGTCTTCTACCTGTTCATTTATGTCTTTCAAAGTATTTTTTTATACATTACCCTCATTTGTTCTTTACCTGAACTGCTCTCTACATTTTTAAAGAACATTATCATGCCTATAACAACAATCAAATAAAAGTCTAAAATTTTTCTTTCTCCAAGTCACATTACAAGTTAGTGGTCAAGCTGGGCCACAGATCTAGCTCTCAATAAACTCTGTCTAGAAACAGGCTTTCCTCTCAATACATATCTCCTTGGTGAACCAGGAGTGATCCTCTTCCATTCCACATTTATTACAAATGTAGCCCCTGCCTTCAAGACTGGGCCCACATTACTTACCACCATCAGAATAGGAACACATTTTCATTCAGGTAAATTACTTTTCTGAAATGCATGTTTAAACCAACATTTGGTTGTGATAACCTTATTTTCAATCAACTACCATAATTTTAGAGATGCCTTTGTTAGTATTCTCAACTAGCGAGAGGACCAAGTGTTTCTTCCTTATCTTTATATATTTATTGAAAGGTTAAAAACAAATAACATGCTCGGCGCCTGTGGCTCAACGGGCAAAGGCGCCAGCCACGTACACCTGAGCTGGCAGGTTCGAACCCATTCCAGGCCCGCCAAACAACAATGACGGCTGCAAGCAAAAAATGGCCGGGCGTCATGGTGGGCGCCTGTAGTCCCAGCTACTTGGGAGGCGGAGACAGGAGACTCCCTTGAGCCCAGGAGTTGGATGTTGCTGTGAGCTGTGATGCCCATAGCACTCTACCCAGGACGACAGCTTGAGGCTCTGCCTCAAAAAAAAAAAAACAAAACAAAAAAAAACAAATAACAAAAATAGTAACTACCTAATTCATTTTTTGGCCTTGTTTTTGTAGCAAGGACTTTTGTGTATGACATTTTCTTGGTCTTATATTTTCAACGATTCTAGGGAGAAAAACTGTTTTTTGGCAACTGAATGAGAAACTTGCTGTAAATGAATCACTAAAGTTCTTTAGATGGCAAGGCAAAGGTTTACTCAATGATGCTTTTTAAAGTAATTCCGCAATTTTTTTCCACATAGAGACTATTTAGGAATATAGATCTATTGATAAGAAAAATAAAACTGAAAAGCTGTTCAATTAACAAGGATCGTTCTTCAACCAAGCCACTCCCCACCCTAAATGTTTCTCACTTAAGAAAAACAGACAAGTTACACAAAAACGATGAGATAAATGTTAACTATTTTAAAGCTACCAACTAGGATATGGTTCCTATTTTAAGAGGATTAAATCTTAGAATGTAAGTTTCTAGACACAAAATATAAAACCACCTACCGGTAACATGATGAATGATGGAGATAACCAGATGGGGAAGCATGTAACGCAGAAGCGGACTGACATCGTAAGTTTCCGAAATCCCATGAAGTATTGTAATAAGGTCAGGAACATTACACAAGTGAGGGAATGGCCTTTGAGGAAGCAAGTACATAAGACATTGACTTTACAAGTTAGACAAAGAATGACAATAAAATACACATATATATCACTATCTTACAAAAAAATTACTCAAAATGTAATTTCCTTCACCTCTAATTAGCAACGTTTCTCGATTCAATTGTACATACTTTTTCCCAAGGCTCTCTGGCTTCTGTCTTTGCAGGAGCACTATCAAGCAACCTAATCCATCCTTGATCAAAGAGGGAGTCTTAGTCAATGTTTTGATGATCTGGGATGCCAATGAATTCACAAAGGTGTCTTCCATTGTCACTTTCACAGAAATCTGACATATTATCATGTATGTTGCAGCTCTATAATCTGGTAAAGATGATTTCAATCCCTAAATATTTTTTAAATATAAAAAAAATGATAAAATACATTATTTCCTTCTACTTAAAATATTGTTACTCTGACAAAGTAGGAATGTCATAAGTTAGAGGTTAATACAATCTAACGCCCAAAGTCAATTGCTCTTCAGAAGTGAACAAAGTGCTGACCCCTCCCCCAAGTGCTCACAGAGAAGATACAAGTCTTTTAGATGACAGAAGGTATCTCAGAAAGTCTCCAAATTTAAATATCCAACACACATCCTAACAGGAGCCAGAAAGCTTTTCTTCTATGTGCAAACGCTATTCTGTGTAAGGAAGACTTCAATTAGATCACAAAAAGAAGAAAAAAATATCTAATTAAGATTAGTAAGTAGGGACATTGGTGGGAAGTAAAAAGTGGTATCCCTCTTGGAGCATCTGGGAAGGCATCAGGCAATAAGGCCCTTGGGAAGAAGCAGTATTGAGGAGCAGAAGCCTGGTCAAAAAGAATGGAGAGACTGCCTATGCTCCAGGCCTCAAAGAAACCGCCTATTCCATTTTCTTCCCTGTAAGGTAAAACAACTACTAAGAAAACAGATCTGGAATGATGCCCTTCTGTTATTTATTTATTTTTTTTTTTTGAGACAGAGTCTCACTATTTGGTAGAGTGCCATGGAGACATAACTCACAGCAACCTCAAACTCTTGGACTCAAGTGATCCTCTTGCCTCAGCCTCCCGAGTAGCTGGGACTACAGGCACCTGCAACAACGGCCAGCTACTTTTAGAGCCAGGGATCTCACTCTCGCTCAGACTGCTCTCAAACTTCTGAGCTCAAGCACTCCAGCCTCAGGTTCCCAGAATGCTGGGATTACAGGTTTGAGCCTCCACACTCAGCCCTCTACTTATGTTTTTAAAAGTACTAATCTACATGCAGGAGTTTAGGAATACTGAAAATGTAATTTGGTTAAGTGGTAGGTAAACAGGAAGGTTTAGCATTTCTAAAATTACAGGAGCCTTTATACTTTATAATGGAATATATATTTAATTATAGCCCTCAAGTTAAAGGACCAAGTGAAGTAATTCTTGTTAGTTTTCCACTTCACACTGGTGCTATTCAGGACTCAAGCTGTTTATAGACAATATGTACTTAGCAAAGTAATATTTTTCCCTTAAAAATTTTGAATTTAGCTTAAAATATAAAATATGTATAGCTTCTTAAAAAGGACAGAGAATGACAATATTCCCATAGTTCTTGCATTAATACAGTAGAGGCAGAGGTTCCGCATGCCAGGAAAAAACCTTAAGTAAAGACACTCAAATCTAGAGCTTTAAGACATGACATAATTTGAAAAAGTAGTAGGGAAGGGCAAGACAGAGTAGAAAATATTAGAAGTGTCTCATTTCTTTCTTTCTTTTTTTGCAGTTTTTGGCTGGGGCTGGGTTTGAACCCACCACCTCCAGCATATGGGGCCGGCGCCCTACTCCTTTGAGCCACAGGCGCTGCCCCCTAATTTCATTTTGTATAACTCTCATGTGATTTTGCCATTGTCATTAAAATGCATTAATTTTATTTATGAGGTGTATAATTTTAAATACCTAAATGATGCATGAAGCAACTTGTTTCAAAGGAATAAAGTGAAAACATTAAAAGAAAAAAAGAAAGAAAACACAGATCTGGGAGACAGAGGCAGGGTCAGAGAACTAATATTTACTCTTTTCTTTTTTTTGTAGAGACAGAGTCTCACTTTATCGCCCTCAGTAGAGTGCTGTGGCATCACACAGCTCACAATAACCTCCAACTCCTGGGTTTAGGCGATTCTCTTGCCTCAGCCTCCCGAGTAGCTGGGACTACAGGCGTCCGCCACAGCGCCCAGCTATTTTACTGTTTTGCAATTCGGCCGAGGCTGGGTTTGAACCTGCCACCTTTGGTATATGGGGCCAGTGCCCTACTCGATGAGCCACAGGTGCCGCCCCTACTCTTTTCTTTTTGAGAGAGAGTCACATTTTGTTGCCCTCGAGAGAGTGCCATGACATCACAGCTCACAGCAACCTCCAACTCCTGGGCTCAAGTAATTCTCTTATCTTGGCCTCCCAAGTACCTGGGACTACAGAATAAATTGTCTGTTTGAAAACACTTATGTCTAAATGAAATTTTCATAAGCAAGAAAATTCCTTTAAGTACAAAATAATCTACTTTACACATCAGCAGGGCCAACCTTTTGAATATATGGAAATAGTTTGGCGACGATATTGTCCGTTAAGTCCTCAGCAGCCACTAGCGCAGACACAATGGTAGAAGCATAAAAGGCCAAGAGCACTCTCAACTGAGCTGACCTGCTCGGGTACTCAGCAAAAACCTGGCACAAGGAACACAAACAAAACACACTGAAGAATGAAAGCCTAATAAGATAAAAGTACAAAAATATTTACAGTTCCCCCCTGAGCTACTTCAGGCTTTGACATTTTAATTCTTACCATATCCACTGAATAAATACATGATATGATTAGAATGAACTGCCTGACATTCCTGACATTTTCAGATGGTCTCTTTCTTTTTTTGAGACAGAGCCTCAAGCTGTCACCCTGGATAGAGCGCTATGGCGTCATAGCTCACAGCAACCTCCAATTCCTGGGCTCAAGCGAGCCTCCTGCCTCCACCTTCCCAAGTAGCTGGGACTACAGGTGCCTGGCACAACGCCCGGCCATTTTTTGGTTGCAGCCGTCATTGTTGTTTGGTGGGCCCAGGCTGGATTCGAACCCACCAGCTCAGGTGTACGTGGCTGGTGCCTTAGCCTGTTGAGCCACAGGCATTGAGCCTAGATGGTCTCTTTCTTTGAACAGTCACTGTAACTATAATTTGATAAGGAATAAACTATTTTTTGTTGAAAAAAATACCTTTGGGGATAAAAGACAGTTTAAAAAAAAAAAAAAAGAAAAAAAGACTGATTCTTAAATTGTTCATGCATCAAAACACATCATATAACAAAAGGAATTTTTTCAAAGTACCTTTTTTTTTTTTTTTGAGACAGAGTCTCACTATGTCGCCCTGGGTAGTGCTGTGTTGTTACAGCTCACAGCAACCTCAAACTCTTGAGCTTAAGTGATTCTCTTACCTCAGCCTCCCAAGTAGCTGGGACTACAGGTGTCTGCCACAATGCCCAGCTATTTTTTTTTTGGTTTTAGTTGTCCTTGTTTAGCTGGCCTAAGCTGGGTTCGAATCCGCCAGCCTCGATGTATGTGGCTGGCGCTGTAACCACTACGCTACGGGGGCCAAGCCCAAAGTAGCATTTTTATTAGGGAAGGCTTTAGTAGGTTTTCTTCATTCAGAGTGAGCAATTTTTTCATGGAATTATACATTCATGAAACGATGCTCCATATACTACTCACCTTCACAGATTTTGTCACCAGACTACAAATGAAATCCATAAATCCAAGATCTTTGTAGCAGTGGGTAATCAAAGTCCCTTTAGCTAAGGGCACTCCAGATTGCTGGTATGGGCAGAAAGAACAAACTGTTAAGGTTATTATTATCAACTGATCATTATAAAATACCTGCCCCAGTAATGTCTTCTGCAGCTCACAAATACAAAACATTCTGTTCTCCTCAGAACAGGTGGTGGTGATGAGATTAACACATACACTTTTGCAAACTTTAGAAATTCGAAAAGAGCAGTAATGAGGTTAAAAATACTCAGTGAAAAATGATTATCATGTGTTACATTTTGATACCTGTTTATCTAAATCTGGATTCTCTAGATTCTTAGCAATTCTCCTGGTTACGTTTGGTTTGGGGGCCAGTGGGATATGGTTTTGACATTGCCTCACAATGCTCATCAATAACATCAGTAACAGAAATAGACCAGGAACCCGGCCAACTTACACTGATATTCCTACCACCTAGCACTGTATATGGAATGTACGAGCTGCTTAATAAATACTGGCTAAATCAATGAAAGGAGAATTTACAGTGAACTTTCATAATTGAGTAGGGTTTGGATACTTAGAATAACAGTGCCTTGGGAGCAACTGGGGATAGATCAAAGGACAAACAATTGTGGTGCTATGAGCAAGGTGAATGCTGGGAAGAATAGCTAGATAAGAAGCCTTGTCATAGGTCGTTTTTCTTGTAGATTCTTTAAGAGCTTTATATCCAGATTCTTAAATTATGCTAATTAAAAAGTCTCCATTACTTCCTTCTTACTAATTTTGTCCACTGACCTCTCTGTTGTCACCCATCAGATCTGCACAGCCCCATAGTCTGTTAGACTACTTTTATGTCCCTCCTAACTTAGACCACCAACATCAACATGCAATAAACTTCTAGCTAACAACATACACCTATTGTATGCTGTAAACAAAGAATTAATCATAAGTCTCTTGATTTTACTACAATAGCATGCTATTTGATCTTACCTAGGCCATGCCTGGTAGGCAAACATCTTTTTATTTATCCATAAATTAATTTCTAGCATCTTCTTCACAACTTTATTAATTTCCTGATGCCCCTTCAAGTTATCCACATCCTTTTAGTTTTGTTTCTGCCTTTCTTCATTTCCAACTTTTTTATGCTCTTTAGTTCCAAAATCTGAAATGCCAATAGCCTGGTATAGTAGAAAGATACAGGCTCTGGAATCAGATGGAGATTCAAACTGCAACTCTGTCACTTATAGTTATATGAGTAACTTAATTTTCTGAGCCTGTCCTTATCTTTAAAAAGGAGTTTTCTGAGAATCTAAGATAATATATAAATTGCCCAGACTGATGTCAGGTACTAAATAAAAGCTAGATATTATCAATAATTGTTTTAACTGAAGTTAGGAAATAAAATAATACAGGTAATATCTAGACTATTCCCAGGAGCACTGACTTTACTTTTTTCCAAACCACATCCCTTAATCAAAACTTGTAATGATTATATAGATGTATCATTTAGCAATCATACCTTAACTGGCAACAACCAGAACCATTTGTGCTTTGAATTATTAATTTTTAGAAGCTGTATAACCCGCACAAATATTCTTGTCTCGTGGTATGGCAGAACACAAGCAATGAGGCTATCTGGATTATAAAGATGGATATGGAACCTGAGGAAAAAGCAAACGATTCAAACTGACACAAAAATTAATAAACACCTATTTCTTTATGTGTCTAACTTATTTATCAATAAGCTAAAACTATATAGCATGAGTATCAATAAAAGCAACCACATAATTATAAACCACATAACTATAAACTTACACTGTAAGTCCTCTGCTTTTCATTCAAGTGTGCCTGAAATAGTCCTGCCAATTCTCATACGTTAATACACTATGTTTGAACATTTAAATCAAAATGTATATTCTATTCCCTTCCTCTCAATTTTTTTAAAGCAACTGGTCTAGGCAGGAAAGCTCAGCTTTTCTACATACTTCCATACCCTTCCTCACTATCATATTTTTTTATTTTATTTTTTATTTTTTGAGACAGAGCCTCAAGCTGTCACCCTGGATAGAGTGCCATGGCATCACAGCTCACAGCAACCTCCAATTCCTGGGCTCAAGAGAGTCTCCTGCCTCTGCCTCCCAAGTAGCTGGGA
>CAUYON010089598.1:0-42559 GCA_963573935.1 Arctocebus calabarensis | reverse complement strand
GTTTGGTCACTATGTTGAAGTTAAATAATCTTAATCACAACTGAAAACCACTATGGGAAGAGTTGAGACAAGGGGGCATGAAGACAAATAAGAAAGTAAGAAGGTAAAACCACAGATTTAACGCAATCCCTATCAAAGCATCAATGTCATACTTTAAGAACTTGAAAAAAAAGTACCTCATTTTATATAGAATCAGAAAAATGCCAATACATTACTTAGAAATAAAAACAAATCAGGAGGCATCACATTGCCAGACTTCAGATTATACTGTCAATCTATAGTAATCAAAACAGCATGGTACTGGCAGAAAAATAGAGCAGTAGATATATGGAACAGAATAGAGAACCAAGAAATGAACCCAAGATCATCATTTGATCTTTGATAAGCCTAACAAAAACATACACCAGGGAAAAGATTCACTATTTAACAAATGATGCTGGGAGAACTGGCTAGTGACCTGTAGAAGACTGAAAGTGGACCCCCACCTTTCACCACTAGCAAAAATTGATTCTCACTGGGTAAAAGATTTAAACTTAAGACATGAAACTATAAAAGTACTAGAAGATAGTGCAAGGAAAACGCTTGAAGATATTGGTCTGGGAAAATATTTTATTAGGAGGACCCCCCTGGCAATTGAAGCAACACCAAAAATATATTACTGGGATCTGATTAAGCTAAAAAGATTCTTCACAGCTAAGAGCTCAGTGAGTAAGCAAACAGCCTTCAGAATGGGAGATTTTTGCAGGTTATGTTTCTGACCAAGGTCTGATAATTAGAATCTACAGAGAACTCAAACTAATCAATAAGAAAAGAACAAACAACCCCATTTCTTTGTGGGCAAGAGACTCAAACAGAAACTTAGCTCTAAAGATGACAGGTAAATGGCCTACAAACACATGAAAAATGCTCATTTTCTTTAGTCATCAGAGAAATGCAAATCGAAACCACTCTGAAATATCACCTAACTCCAGTAAGATCACCTCACATGACAAAATCCCCAAACTGCAGAAGTTGACGTTGACGTGGAGTGAGAGCAACACTTCTACACTGCTGGGGGGACTGCAAACTAAAACAGTCTTTTTGGAAAGAAGTATGGAGAATTCTCAAGGAACTGAAAGTTTTAGTTATCGACCTAGATGAACAAAAATCATTTTACAACAAAGATTTTTGCATCAGAATCTTTACTGCAGCCCAATTCACAATAGCCAAGTTGTGGAAGCAGCCATCAACCCATGAATGGATAAGCAAATTGTGGTTTTTGCATACCATGAATACTATGCAGCCATAAAGTAAAGGGAGACTTTGCAACTTTTATGTTTACCTGAATGAAGCTGGAACATACTCTTCTTAGTAAAGTAAAAAAAAAAAAAGTATCAATGCACTCAATACTATTATGAAACCAATATATAAACACTCACACTTTCATATGAGTAATAAAACACAAGGATAGTCCAGAAAGAAAGAGTGAGGAGGAGAGACAGGAGAAGGGAGGGGGAGGGGAAGTGGAGGGAGGGTATTTTGCAGGATCTCATCTAATGTGAACAATGCAAGGTACATTTCAAAACAACGAAGAGTATATTACAATTGTCTTACCACAAAAATAAGTAAGTAAGATAATGGCTATGCTAATTAGTTTGATTTAAGCATTAACATTGTATATCAAATCATCATATTGTACCTCCATAAATGCATACCGTTACGATTTAATAAAAATTAAGAAAAAATTAAGTCAGCAACACAATGTAAAAAAAAAGCAATTCAATAATAAAAAAATAATAAAACAAAGGAAAAGGATGGAAGAAAATTGCAAAAGCTTATTGATTGTTGTTTGGACACTACATGGAAGTTAAATCATCTTAATCACAAATGAAAACCACTCCAGGAAGATCAGAGACGAGGGGACACTAAGGCTAATATGAAAGTACAAAGATAAAACTGTAAAAAAATGACACTTCCAAAATATGCAAATAAAAAGATTATTAAAAGTAAAGAATCCTCATGGCTTCTCATACAGAAACAGCAAATATTGCTAAAATATTATGACAGAATTGAGAGCAAAGTTACCACACATAATGGAATTAACTTATCTGTTCAAAGGAAAAAAAATTCATTTGGTTCACAAAGCAAGACCCAATAATAAGTGGCCTATGAGAGGCAGCTAAAACTAAACGATTCACAAGGTTCACAATTAGTGAGAAGGACAAAGGGGTGACAATCAAGTGGAAGCAGTAATGAGGCAGGACTAATATCCCAACAGCAGATGAAATAGCATTTAAGGCAAAAAGCTTTAAATTTGACAAAGGATTTTTTTTCCGCTTGAAGCCACAAGTCATTATAAAGATATAACACTGAAAACATTTATACATCAAACAACTATGCAGCTACTTAAATGAGGAAAAATGCATGTGATATAAAAAGAGGCATAGTGTACCAAAATTAAAGAGTGAAAAGGGATCATTAAGTTCCTAGCTTATAAAACATATAAAAAGAACAAGAAAGTGAAACAAAATAAAATATTAGAGCAGTTATAAAATAGCAAAATGATATGAGTACATTGATGCTAGTACATGGTGGGGGGTGGGGAAATGGGGGAGGGGAGAGAGGGCAGGGAAGGGGGTGGGACATAATTATAAGAGGGGCTTTAGCTAACAAATGCAAGCAGGGTAATCTGGTTCTTTGTACCCTCAATGATTCCCCAACAATAAAAAAAAATAAAAATTTAAAAGAATAACATGACAAAATGGAAATTTGTGAGGTAGTAAATGGAAAATCAGAATAATTCAATAATAAATGGAAATCTTATGGCTTTGTGTGTTAGCAAACAAGTGTCAAAAAAACAGAACAAAAGTGGCCTTTGTTATTCTTGATAAAGAAAGTGAAAGGGTGATGTAGTAATAGAGTATATGAAATATGAAACAGCAGAAATAAGATATAAATTGAAACAGAAGTATTTTTTTAACCCAAAGAGACTACTTTGAAAACTGCAAAATAAATGAGAAAACCTAGATAAAAGAGATATTTGGCCATGTAAATATTAATTATTTGTGGAAATAGTCATTATTCGCTATTGTATAAAAGTCCAGCTGAATATAATAAGAAATAATTAAAGCCCATAGTCGAATTTAACAGGGCTTCTGAAAAAAGAGTAAATGTAAAAAAAAAACTTGTGATACAACATTAGAAAAGAACTTTTAAAGAAAGATCTTTTTACACTTCAGTCAGAAACTCCAAATATATAGTATTAAATCTAACATAACATACGCCACACTTATCCACGGAAACCTTTAATAGAAAATTAAACTTATAAATAGAGGGATGAACAGATAATGTTCATGAATTTTCATATGATAAAAATTCAGTATGAAAAAAAGTTTCAATTTCCCTCTATGGACAATACATTAATGAAAATCTATGTTAATTTATAATTGTTTTAAACTCTTACAAGTTAATTATGTTTTAAAATTTGTGCATAAACGCAAAAGAGTAAGAATAACAATTTTGAAGAGAACAAAGTTGATTACGTTATACTATGAAAGCTTAAAATTCTACCTAAGTAAAACACTGTGGCATTTGTAAAAAATTAGAATTCCTGCTTACCTTTCAAATTACCATAGTTCTTTTATGTAGCATTTTTCAGCCTTGCAGATACATTGATCAAAACTCTGCTTTCACTCTTTGTTATAACAGTTATAAAATGATAACATTAAAAAGTTTGTAAGCTTTTTTCCTTACTTCAGATCATGAACTCCTCGAACTATTAGTGACTATTCCAATCAATCTTCAAATCCAACAGTCATGGCATACATCAGACACTCAAGAAATATGAGATAAATGCTTAAAATGCTTAAAATAGTACCAGTTAAGGTATTTTTCATAGACACAAAATCCCACGAAGATAACTCAAACTTACCTCCTATGTCGGGACGAAGTTTATTGTCATAACCTTGAAGCAGTGAATTAAGAATTTGTGTAATATCACCTTCATGGATTTTGGGAGCCAAGACCCACGTTTTGTTCACTGTTAAATCCTCATCCTCTTCATCATCTGCTTTATCGACACTAAATAATTCAAAAAAAATTAAATGATGAAAAATGCATTCAAATTCTGTATATGGAAAGAATCATTTAAGCACTATAATTAAGAAAGGAGATAGAGGGGAAAATCTTTACAGAAATCTTACATTCAGTAAGACTAACACCTTTCTCATGTAAACTGTCCTGAGATTGTAACACTCAACATTAAGAATCCAGTGCAATGAATATAATAAACATTATTAAAGTAATGAATTGGGGTCATTGCCACATCTGTCCTTAAAGCTCATACAAATGGTGCACTAAGAAGTGAATGGTGTTCACTGGACCTGAGCAATTCTTGATCTGCCCACAACCAAAAATCAAAATCAAAATGTAAAGTATTACAGGAAAATTAGTCTGGTGAAATGCATTGAAAACAAACATGGAGAAAAGAATTAAAGAAATGTGAGTGAAGAAAGATTTGAAGAAGTCAGGAAAATATTCTGTGCACACTCACAGCCATTCTTTTTTAGTCAGAAGAACCCAGACATCTTAGGCCAAGAACATTTTCAAAAATTGTCTGATCATCAGATCATCAGTGGCTGACTCACCCTCCAAAATATATCTGGGGGTGCGGGAAATAACTATGACATTTTAGGAGCAGAAATGAGGTTTGAGAGGTCCACCACCTTCGTTCCTTAGTATTTGATGAGTTAGAAAACTGAAGAGCAGGGGACCACACAGAACACAAGCCCTAACTGTCCCCTAATGCTTCCTGCTGAACCTGTGTGCCTACAGGTGGAAAGGTTCCGCTTACTTCTGAATTAAGGCAGAAACATTTAGTAGTATAGATGTTCACCGACAGGTCATCAAAACTAATGAATTTCTCTTTATTGTTCATAAGTAATCTCGTCCTCATTTCAATAAGATTATTCTAGACTTAAAAGCACAGCCTATTTTAGTAAATCTCCCAAGAAAAGAGATCCAAAAACCTAAATACTAACATTGGTAAATTAAGAAAGGTACAATTTACTAGATCACATATATATGAATAAATACCTGAAATATATACATATATTTCAAAGATGTGCTTCCCTCTAGCAGTAAATATGTTATCCATGTTATCTCAATATATTTAGCTGAATTTATTTGGCACTACGCAGTCAGAATTCATTTGCTTTCAACCTCAACTTCTTATAAACTCAGCCCATTCTACTTTTATCCTTATTGGGCATTAGCAACATCAGTTCACATTTAAGTTGCAAAGAAACTGCCATCACATTTTATCTTCACAATAGTTCTATTCAACATATAATAGAACGTATTATTCTCGATTTTTCTTCTCTCCTTCCTGTTAAAGAGTTAAACCTCTCACCCCAGGAACGTCTAACTTGGTCATGTACCTCCCGTACTCTTTCCTGCAGGAGGAGTAGACGCTCGTCCTTTTGAACGCAGGTGTGCACCTGTGATTGTGGCTAATGGAATGTACGTGACACACATCGGGGCTGAGCAGAAGGTTCAGTGTCAGTGAAGTTTACTAAGTCTCTCTGTCCTTCTGCCAGAAGACCGGCCGCCCTCAGACAAGGCTAGTCCTGAGCCGGGTGAGCTGCAGTGAACATGGAACAGTCACCGACATCACACACAGTAAACAGTTTGTTATCACAGTGCAACCCAGCATATCCCAGCTGACAGCTCCTGTGTGATCAATTTTATCTTCATTAGCATTTGAGAAAATCAATTAAGAGATGTTAAAAACCGAGGCACATGCCTCGGGTTTTGCTATTCTAAATTCTCATCAGTTCCTCCTGCCTGTGCTATTTTACTACTAATCCTAGTAAAATCTCCATCAGAGCAATTTTAACCTCCTCAAAAAAATATATAATTCAAGTTAATAGAGAGGGAAAAGAAAGCTCTCTAGCACAGTCAGAGGGTAACTCTCAGACTCCAAAGCTCACATTTCCTCCATTATTATTGTATTCTACTACTTCATGGATGTGGAAATAATCCGTTGGAAGTTAATTAACTTGACCAAGGTAACTGTACATATTGCAAATATGGTAGAACTTTATTAGACCCCCAGTGTGAGTGGGAACAGTGAGAACAATATAATACTGTTCTCAATTTGAAAGACACAGATGAGTATGAAAGCTTTGACCCTGTACTTCTGAGGATGCACTGATTATTACAAAGTATACAAAGTTCAGGGTTTTTTGGGGGTGGAGGGAAAAAAGGGCACCCTGACCCCAGCTAGAGTGTTGTGATGATATTGCAGCTCACTGCAGCTTCGAACTCCTGGACTCAAGTGATCCTCCTCCCTCAGCCTCCCAAGTAGCTAGGACTACAGGTGCCCACCACGCCCTTGGCTAACTTTTCCATTTTTTGTAGAGACAGAGTCTCACTCTCCTCTCAAACTCCTGAGCTCAAATGATCTTCCTCTTGGTCTTCTAGAGTGCTAGGATTATAGAGGATTATAGAAACTTTTATTACTCTGTGGACTTCTAGAGAACATTTAGTTAACAGAATTTTGTTTAAGTACTCAATTATAGGAATTATGTTCATGTGTTTAACTTTGTGATGAATTTATTACTGAAATTTCTGGAAGATTATTATATAAGTTCCTTCAAATAATTTCCTATTAGTTCTTCTAAATAAATAAACGCATATATAAATACAATATTGAAAATACTAAAGTATTGAGACTCCTTGCAGGCATGGTCTTCTGAAAGTTTTCTCTTCATTAGATTTGTTGAAATATTGGCAACAATCCAAATTTTAGGCTTCATTCAGCTCTAAATCCAAGTTTTATAAGATGGAACATCTAGGGATATAAGCAGCTCATCTTTCCATGAAACATGACTGTAGGCAAATGGAAGTTCCCAGAAAAAATGAAAGATTTTTAAAATATATTTCACGGTGGAAATAGTTGGGTAATCTGAAAACCACATGCCAACAGCGATTTATATTCTCCTTTCCCAGGTAGCAGACTAATAATGCAAAAATTGACCTCAATAATATTACAAAACTCTTTCCTCCTTTTTTTGAAAAAAATAGAAAGGAAATTTTATTATAGGGAATTTTGTCTAAATCTTCCCTCTAAGCTATCTAAATTGTCTTCAAAATATTTATTAAATACTCTGAGAATTATACTAGTATTATTTTGATGATTATAAAGTACTTGTCGTAATGTTAAAAGCATAGTTCTGATAGCATACTTGGTATCCTGATGTCTTTCAGAGGCTAAGAGATCTTTGTTATTTTTACGTATTTTAAATGACTATTTAAGAAAATCAGGTACAATTTTTATAAATAGTTCTATGAGAATTTCCAGCCTCATGCTCAAGAACTTAAATAATTTAAGTATTACTTTATTCTCACAGGAAACAATTTTAGACATCTTATTATACACTTATAATTTCACTAACTGTTTATTATAATGTTTGCTATTTTTGTTACTATTATTAACAATTGTCTACTACACACCACAATTTCAGGAACTATGCATTAGGTTCATTTTACATGATATGTCATTTAAACCAAAGAAATATCATGAAATAAAAATTTATATACCTATTTTAAAGTTTAGAAAAAAATAAAATTATAGAATTTACAGGAAACACAATTATAAAATATCTAGCATTCAAACACATTTGATTTCATTTGAAAATAGGTTTTCTTTTCCCTTGGCAGTGTGATGGTTACTATCTCAACTTGTCTTTGAGACAATCTAGGAAGGTTGGATTTCAAATTCCCTAATTCAGAAGAACACAGGAAGGCTTAGGATATATAACTAAGAAGTATATTTGGGTTATATGTGACTAGGTAGCCTCAGCCCTTCACCTCTGAGAAGGTTAAACAATGATCTCAAGAAATCCCAGTTTCTGATGAAAAAGTGATGTGTGCTCAATCTCCAACTCAATGTTGTAATTCATTTAATATAGTAAATACCGGTTAAGAATGTGCTAAGATTTGAGAATATAAAGACAAATAAAACTGTCAACTTGAAATCCTAGTTCTTGGGAGGCTGAGGTGGGAGGATCCCTTGACTTCAGGAGTTCAAGGCCAGCACAGGCAAGAGAGAGACCCCATCTCTACTAAAAATAGAATAATTAGCTGGGCATTGTCACATGCCTGTAGTCCCAGCTACTGGAGAGGTTGGGGCTAGAGCATTGCTGAAGTTCAAGAGCTTGAGATTGTTGTTAGCTATGATGACACCACCGCACTCTACCCAGAGTAACGGAGTGAGACCATGTCTCAAAAAAACAAAAGAGAACAAACTTGTAGTCTCGATCTCAACTATCTCAATTTTTTTGTGAAAAAGAAAACTATCCAAACAAATGATTCAGAAAAACATCATACATAAATATAATTATCATAGTATTAGCCATGATAGCACAATTTTTGAACAATAGGAGTATTAGTTTAAGTAAATAATGATATATTCACATAACAGAATGTATACATCTATTCAATTGCGGATTGTGAAGAGTCTGTAAAAACATGAAATAGTGTTTACAATTTAATATTATGTGAAAAAATAACATACAATGATTTTCTTCCATCAAATGGCTTATAAGATTTGATGGGAAAACAGCATAATATATACGTTTCATGCTCTACACCAGCGGAGCAATTGAAAATTCATTTTTTCTGTATGTTGTACCCTACAATCTTCCTGTTCATATATTTTATAATATACATGCATGAAAAGGAGTTAATTTGACTCAGACACCAGACAGTGCTGAAATAGTAGGTGTCAGACATCCACTATTTCCAGAACCCTCTCTTCTCACCTCTGCCCTCTTCCTCCAATTCACTTGTCCTATGTCTAATGAATCTCTTCTTCTTCTTGAAGGCTTCTGGCTCTCCCATTCTCTGATTGCAACCTCAGACTGTTTGTTAAAGAAAGTTTTTAAGTCACATTGTATGTCACTGTTGGCCTCTTCTTGTCTTCGTGAACTTAGCTTTTTTAACATACACATTTCCCTGCTGATGGAAGAAACTGCTGTATGTGAAAGTTCACTAAGGACGGTATGAACTTTCTTTTATATAACAAGCAGGAGTTTTGAACTAAGAAATAACAGCTAATGTAAGTAAAGGAGGCAAGGCACATTATGCCACATAACCACAAAAGGAATCTACCTTTATCGCTAGAGAAATAATATGTGTCTATAGCACGCCCATAAATTCATATAAACTGTTTCTCATGTACAGTGTGAATGCTCATTAAGATTTTCCCAGGATGATACTGGTTTGTACCTATTGTCCTAGAATAATTTTTAATGGCACTCTCTCACTCATAAAATGGCCAATTTTTGATGATAGATTACATCGTCAGCCTGTATATGGTTCACACAAGGTTGACCGCAACTGTCCTGGTTCTGACGCACAAGAGAGCCTCTTCCATTAATCTGTTAAAAGCAGAGATGAAACTCAGAGCAGCTCAATGAGTTGCCCTAGGAAGATGACTAAACCCTAAAGGAATACTGGTAAACGCTTTACCCATCGTTTGAAATAATGATATAATTGCAAAGCGAAATGCATTGATGAAGTCATTTTTATACTCCATTGGAAGGAAAAAAGACAGTTGCTGCTACATGAACGAACTATGTACATGGGAGAAATTCACTGGGGAGTAACTACAGTAGATACTTTCTCACTGCTCCTTTCTCTTCAACACTTTTGTTATAGTCAATTAGTCTTTATAATCTTATAGGAAAAATTTCACCATGTTTCTTAAAAAGTAAATATCAAATTTGATTATGCATATTGTTATCATCTGAGGTTACCATACCCTTATCTTCTGTAACCAAGTATGACTAATATAATTTTTATAGCGAGTTAAGCAGCAATCAATTTAAAACCCAGATAATGGGTAGATATACTTGATCAAGACATCTTTGTTCTTTCTTTTTACCCTTAGAAAATAATGAAATATGTTCAGAAGTTAAACTACCACTATTATTTTTGTCATTTTAGTACCATCAAATATAATTAATTAGCTGGGTCATTTTGCTAAGTTATCATTTTAATATTTCAATAAACACAATTGAATGGGTTGTTCTGGTATGCCCATTGGTGTTCATTTACTTACTGGACAAAAAAGTAAAACTGGTTAGAATGGAACAAAAAGTATAGCTGCACTCTCCAAATCGTTCTTTTATATATTTTATATAATAATCAAGAACTAAATTCATTTTGTTTTTAAAACACAGTTTTCATTATTAGCGACATAGAATTTCTTTAGAGCTTCTGTATGCTTAAAATCGTTAAGCCCCACATTAAGTATTTCTAAGAACATAGGATGTTTGAAGTAAAAGCCTCTGTAGAGTGTCACCTCATCCTCACTAAATAAAAAATAAAAACACTGGACTTCTGAAAACTTAAGTGATTTCATTAGTGTCTCACAGCTACTTAGTGCTAACAAAATTCCATATAATGATCATATGACATGTAAAAAGATGCAGTAATCCCAGTGTATCAGTGATGATATTTGCCACATTGTTTTACTTAGAGAAATATCTTCTAGTTAAGACATACTAAGAAGTTTGGGAAGGAAGAAGTTACTATGAAATATTTTAGAGACTCTAAGAAGGTAGATAATAATACAATCATCAAATCATCAACTGTCTATAAAACCAACACCCAGTTTAAGAAGTAAAATCTTCTACCTTCTTCTGCCTCCCCAGAAATTATACTTGCTTTAATGAATGTGGTAGTGTTACAGTAAATGTAATAGTGTGTATTAGTTCATTATTACATTTCGCTGTATACATATATATTCCTATATGACACCTAGATATATAGCTACGATAAATTGTAGATACAGTCATGCAATTCATTTTATCTAACAGAATGAAACAGTATTTAATTCTCATTTCCTCACACTCCTGTGAATGTGAGTAAAGTAGACTAGCTATTCATGTTCATTGACCCACTGATCGTCTGTAAATTACATTCTAGCTTAATTTCGACCATTTTAAAAACTCATTTGATAAATATCTATTAGGTGCTTATTCTGTGGATGCTGAGGATGAATAAAGTAGCCCCCAGAGGAAAGCTCAGAGAGAGAAGATAGAAGACTTAGATTTTAGTATCAATCTTTTAATGACAGTGTGTGATTTGAACAAAGCATTAGATAACTTGGAACCACTTTTTGTTTCTTCTCTTTTCATTTCATTTCTTTCCTTTTCTTTTTTTTTGGACAGTCCCCCTCTGTCACCCTGGGTAGAGTGCTGTGGCATCATTGTAGCTCAACCTCAAACTCTTGGGTTCAAACGATCCTCTTTCCTCAACCTCCTGAGGACCAGGACCACAGGTGCCCACCACAAAGCTTGGCCAATTTTTCTATTTTTAGTAGAGACAGAGGTCTCACTCCTACATTGGCTGGCCTCGAACTCCTTTTAAACTCAATCAATCTACCCACCTCGGCCTCCCAGAGTGCTAGGATTACAGGCGTGAGCCCCCACATCCAACCTGAAACACAATTTCCTCTTCCAACTTTGAGGCTTTAGATCTTTGTAGACCCTTAGGTGGTAAATGAATATTAAAAATTACTGCAGTCATAAAAGGCTATTTAGGACTTCCTCCTTAAAATGGTAGGGTGGCCATACTAGTCTTACTTTCTCCGAAATCAAGCAAAAGTAACAAAGAGAGCAAAACAGATTCGCGAACTCCATCTCTGACAAACAAACTTCTGAAATTCCAAGCACAAAAGGAATGGAAGGACCATGGGAGTTTGAGCAAGCTGGCGGAATGGTCCTGCTTGAGACCAGGGGCAAACTCGGGATGCAAGGTCAACAAACAGATGCACTGTTGGCAGATGTGAGCATTCCCTGAAATTGTCTTGCTGAACAAAAGCGAAGAAAATAAAATCCAGTTTTCTCAGGCTGATGGGAAGAACATAGCCATTTTTGCATATGGCTTTGTAAATTGAAGGAGTGTGTCCTGGCACTTTGTAACAGCCTTATAGTTGCCTATCTTAGTTACCTAGAACTTTACATAGTTTAGTAAGAGTTTGGAATGTATTTAGTAATTCCTAAACTCTTGGAAATACAAAACAAAGGGATATTTTAAGAAGATAATTATTAACCCAAGAGAAATTTAAAAGTTCAGAAAAATTGTTATCCTATACTACATGACTCGTCTGTAACTACATTAACATATTTATTAATTTGATCAATATCATATTATTTGTCTCCAGACACATTCGCCTTCAATTTTCTAAAATTACTTACATACACGATAAGTGCATGTGTTAATATGTTCTCTACAAGTTGGTCTGTGCATGCTTATTCTTTTGTATTCATTGTTATTGATCACTGAAGCAAAACAAAGGGGCAAAAATCCTATTTAAAGCAAGAGTTGGCCCAAATTATTTTATTCTTCCGTGTCCAGTAGTTCTCTTCTCTCCTGCCTGGAAAGACTAGTTTTACAGACACTTCTGAGTGTATTTTCCTTAGCTGCAATTAGGCATGAGCTGTCTGCAGGTCTGTCTGCACCCCCAGGAACCCCTTTCTTAGGTCAAGTTGTTTAAAATGATGTGGACAGGGACCTGTAAGCTGAGCCAGACTTTTGCTTCTGACAGTGGAGAACTTTAACCTGTGGATCTAGGTTTGTGGTATAGCCCAGGGGAGACTTTAATCTGTGGATCTAGGTTTGTGGTGTAGCCCAGGGGAGACATTTTCTGCTGCCAAGATCCCAGAGCTGCCCATTCCTAGTTTTTCTGACATTTCATTTGCCAGTTCTCCATTGAATAACATCCCATAATTTAGTCATTTATATGTTAACATTGGTTTGTTTGCCTAAGTGTGGTCTCATTTTTTGGAATGAAAAGAATCTTTAACACACTACAGAAGACCTTGACACAGAAAAGGGAAGGTATGTGCTCATTGATTTATTTTGCATTGTTAGTTAAAAAAGAGAAAAAGTAAGACAAGGGGCAGCAAATGCCTCTAACCCTCCATTAAGTGCCCTGTCCAACATCTACTCAGGCAACAACTGATGGCAAAGCTTCCGTTATATACTCCCAAAAGTGAGCATATAAAACCTGTCTACCAAGAAAGAGCATCTTAAATGAGTAGCTTTAGTTCCTGAAAATATAATATAGCAAGAACAATATTACTTTCTCAGACTTAGACAAAAACTTGTAACTTAGGCACAATGAACACTTTGTTCTCCTGTGCTCAGCTGAACTAGGTGGAGGATAGCTAAGGTTTTAAGGTCAGTGGTTACTGGGAATGTGAACTCTGTTTTGTTTTTATTTTCACCCAACATCTCCTTTCCTTGTGACAGAACTGACGGAACCTGAACTCTTTTTCTTCTTCATTTTTTTATAAGTGAAGTAAAGGGTGATTGTAAATAATAAATTTTGGATGTATTTCTAAGCTACATGCCCAATGAATCAAGGCAGAAGAAAAATCAAGAGTAGTTACCTAGGTCATCCTAGCCCCCATGTAACCACACTTCTATTATTATTTTAAATATGATTTCTCAGTTGTCTTTGATTACCCTCTGCACTCTAAAATATGGTTTCCTTTTTTACTTTTCATTAATTAGCAACTCATTATAGTTTGTCATTTATCAGCCAAGTTTTAAGTATGGTTTATGACATTACTATGAATAAATGGATTAATGTTGTGTGTTCCCTAGGTACTAATGCATTATAATAATATACACAATTCCTTAAGTTTTCATCTGGTTGGGAACGTTGTTACTTAGTATTTCAGTGCAGACATTCTAATTCTACACACACACCCACAAATGCTTTCCTCTTTCCTACTCATTTCCTTCCTTTTTTCTTCCTCTCTCCTTGTGCCTCTGTTCTTGGAGATGTCAGTAATCCTGTTCTAATTTACATTTTCCAAATAGACTCTTAGCTTATTAGATTGTTGTTAAACTACAAAAATTTCATGTTCTGCAAACTTACCAATTGGACAATGTTTCTGCTAACCTTTAAGATATTTTATAATGCTGATAAGTTATTCAGATAATTGGGCTTTTAGGAGAAATCTATTATACATACAAGTGATGATATAACTTCATTATAATAGGTGATATCAATATAAAAATATTTAAATCCATATTAGGTAAAATATTTATTGGTGTATGATCAATATCTATCCTAGAGGAGATATGACTTTAAAAATACTGCAAAGGTAAATCAATAGCTTGCTTCAATAATATGAACATTCATTAAATATTATTAGAAGTAGCATTAGAGAAACAGAAAAATTTCCTTATCATTAAATTGGAAATACCTAGCGTAGATTTTCAATGAGAGATAATGATTAATGCAGGATTAAAAAATACTAAGAAACGGATAATACAGGGGAAAACAAGTTTATCTTTCCTCATATCCATTTCTTAAGCCAGAAAACAAGCATTACAATGCCCCAGGCCAATTTCTAGCAATCCCTGCTCAATTAATGTAGTAAAGTTTTGTCAATATGTTCCGTTTATATGTCATCAAATCTCCATGTGAGGACTGATGTCTTGCTTAGTCACTTGAACTGAGCTGAATAATTTTGCTCAATTTATATTTGCTTGGCCTACTGGGGTCGAGCTTTGCATCAGTCAAGTAGGAGCTAAAAGTGGAGATTCTAAAAATAAATTTTAAAAAAAGTGGAGATTCTTCTCTCATGGATCTTAAAATCATTTAAAAATTAAAAAAATTCACTCCTTCACTATACCCTTATAAGATAAGCTTTGTGCTACCTTTCAAAAATACATATAAGCACATTTTTAATACATAAATAAATTTGTTATTTTCTTTTTATTTTTGTATTCTAGCTGCTAATTCTTTTGTATGAAACTCTCCTCTCTAGGATTGTAGCTTTGAAGGATTTCATTGCTCATAAAAGCTTATAGTAAAGGAAAATAAGTAAAAGAGTGACAAATAACAACTTCGTAGATTTACACCTCCAGAGTTTTAAAGAAGTGAGACGATAATACACTCAATTCTTTAATTATTTTATTAGCATGTAGGAAACTGGAGCCCATTATTTAATATGAGTTAGGAAAGTGCTTTGGATCACATTGCATCTTAACTTGTTTATTTATTACCCTCTTTAAGCTAAAATATCTAATGTGACACCTACCCCAAATCTGAAACATAGCTAGTACCCAATAAAATAAAAACTCACTAAATAATGAATAAATGGAAGGATGCTAGAACTCATTGTGCTGTTTTCAGGTAAAAATAAAGTGAATTCAGGAAATTCAAGCAACTAAAAACTATAATTGTGAGCCTTATGAAGAGAATTATGGTAGCTAACCTAAAAGAAAATTATTTTTTAAAACATAGTAGCTTTCTAATACTACTACTAATCTTTCCTAAATAAAAAGAGAAGAAAAAATTGATGCTTTCACAAAGACAATACAACCTGTGAAATAATTAAGAGTAAATATAACAAGGAAGGTGTATCTTTTATGTAAAAAAATCTAAAAAGTTAATTAGAATATACTAGAAGAGTTTAGTTCATGATAAATTTAGTATATAATGAAGGTGACTAGTCAGTTTAGAAATGTTAGAATGCATTATTTAATAAATTATATTGAAATGTTGAGTATCCCATTTAGAATGTAGTATTTCTACATTACACAGTAAGTTTTATATATATGAAAGATCAAAATATCATGGATAAAATATGGCATTACTAATGAAGATAATAAGAATTTTTGTTTTGTTTTATTTATTTATTTATTTTGTTTTTTGGAGTAAGGAGACATTTCTAGACAGCATGTGACCTTAGCAGGAAAGTAAAAATGTGATGACAGAAAGAAAATTGAAAAGGAACTCTTGTATGGAAAGGGATCCTTAGGTAATACAGAGGTAAAGGTAAACTGAGAGAAAGATATTATGATATAACAGACATACAATTCTCAGAGGGGATGACAGGCCAATGACTACATCAAATCATGAGCACATTTACTGGAAACACAATAAAATAAGGAAACTATAACAAAAATTTTCAGATATTATATTGGAAAAATAGTAAAAGATTCTTAACATCCAATACCAGAGATAATACTGATAAATAAGTATTATATATTATATTGTATGTTATTGTTTATTATTTATTATTTATTATTAGTATTTATTTATTATGTTGTTAGTACAAAACAGAACCTGCTTTATGGAAAGTAATTTGGCAATATCGATTAGAATGTCAAAATTAAACACATTTACGTATGTATGCAAATTTTGACAATTAAGTTTGTGACTCATCGTAGAAAAAGTGCCACACCCCTCATTGCTGAAAATCACTAGTCACTTTCGAAACACTTCTCTTGGGATGCTATGCCCTTAAGCCAGTGCCCAGTTTACGTTTCAAAGCTAATTTGGAACTCATTTTCTGGAATGACCAGCAAAACTGTCTTGCATATCACCAAAATGTCTTCTTTTCAATATTTTCTTTATCTTTGAGTGGCAAAAATAGTGATTGGAGCCAAGATTAGGTGCGTAGTGTGTCCCAATACAGTTATTTGTTTACTGGCTAAAACCTCCTCACAGACAGTGCAGTGTGAGCTGGTGCATTGTCCTGATGTAAGGGCCATGAGTTGCTGGCCACGATTCTTAGTTACGATTTTCCTGACTGCTTCTTTATTGATGTTTACTTGGTCTATTACACTTCTCTCAGCCAGCAATCTTGACACACAATTTGATGAATTTTTGCAGTGTTTTCATCAGTTCTGCCCATTACTGGCCACCTTGACCTCTCTTCATCAGTGGTGCTTTTTCTCCCTTCAGAAAAACATTTAATCCTTTTATATAGTGCCATTTTGTTCATGGAATTATCCATAAACTTTGACTAATTTATTCCTGATTTCATTTCTATTCTTGCCACGCTTAGCAAGAAATTTAACATTTGTTCATTGCTCTAATTCACGCTCCGACATTCTTGCAAGGGCACACAAAAACATGCAAAAACAATAATGAATGCCACTCAGCAAGGCACAGCCACATATAAACACAAACACACCTGTGAGCTGCTGATATACCAAGGTTATGAAACCTTACTGAGTCATTTGCACAGTGCTGACAACACAAGCCCATGGTGGCATATTCATTAACATAATTGTCATACCTCGTATATGTACACAAAAATGTTTGTAACACACAAAATGAAAGACATAACTTATGAGATAATTTAATAATTTAAAATTCTGCTATTATATAGAATACTACATCATCATATAAAGAAGTTAGAATGAATATATTGATCTATAAATACCCTGTGTATCTCTGACATATTACTTATGTCAAAAATGTGTTGGATTTCATTTGTTTTCAAAAAATACACACAAATGTATATATAAATGCCTGTCTAAACTTCTGATGGAAAAAAATCTAGACTAGAAGTATAGTCTCCAAACTGCTAAGTAGTTTAGGACAGGAGTCCTCAAACTTTTTAAACAGGGGGCTAGTTCACTGTCCCTCAGACCATTTGAATGCTGGACTGTAGTTAATAAAAAAAAAAAAACAACTATGAACAAATTCCTATGCACACTGCACATATCTTATTGAAGTTAAAAAAAAAATGGGGGCGGCACCTGTGGCTCAAAGGATTAGGGCACTGGCACTATATACTGGAAGTGGTGGGTTCAAACCCAGCTCCTGCCAAAAACTGAAAAAAAAAAAAAGGGAACAAATACAAATACAATATTTAAAATGAAAAAAAAAAAAAAGGCTCCCCCTATCTGTGAAAAAAAAAGACCTCTTAACTTCAGGAAAAAAGACTCCCCCTTAACCACAAAAAAAAGGCCCTACTAACTGTAGAATTAAAAAAGTAGACTATTTAACTTCAAAAACAAACAAACAAACAAAAAAACAGCTATTTGGGAGGCTGAGGCAAGAGAATCGCTTAAGCCCAAGAGCTGGAGGTTGCTGTGAGTTGTGACTCCACAGCACTCTACTGAGGGTAATAGAGTGAGACTATGTCTCCACAAAAAAAAAAAAAAAAAAAATTGTGTGGTGCCTGTAGCTCAAATGTGCAGGGCCCCAGCCCCATATACCAGAGGTGGAGAATTCAAACCTGGCCCTGGCCAAAAACTGCAATAAAAAAAAAAAAATCCTAACTTGTTCTTACTACAGTCCTCAGGCAGCAGCAGGCTCTGCACAGGCAAGTTCGTGACCTCTGTGAGTCTCAGTCTCACTGAGAGGAGTCCGGAGAGACAGAGAGAAGGAGGGGAGTCAGAGAGTGCGGGGCACATTCCACACATGCGCACTGCGGCCCAGGACGAGTCGGCTGCTAAGCAGAATAGGCACCAGTGGCAAAAACATCCTGTGGGCCATAGTTTGAGGACCCCTGGTTTAGGAGGAGCCAAATGGAATAAGGGACTTTCATAATTATATTTTTTGATCAAAAATCCTCAGTATTGTGCTATGGAAAACCATTTTCTTTTTTTTTCCATACTTTTTTTTTTTGAGACAGAGTCTTACTTTATCCCCCTTGGTAGAGTACCGTGGCATCACAGCTCACAGCAACCTTCAACTCCTGGGTTTAGGCGAGTCTCTTGCCTCAGCCTCCTGAGTCGCTGGGACTACAGGTGTCCACCACAACGCCCGGCTATTTTTTGTTGCAGTTTGGTTGGGACCGGGTTCGAATCCACCACTCTGGGTATATGGGGATGGCACCCTACCTACTGAGTCATGCCAGCAGCAACTTGGAAATTATTTTAAGGAAAATAGGTTTAAACTATTGATAGTCAAAAACTTACAATTTAAAATAGTGTATGTCTCCAGAATAGAATACAAATTGGATTACATGCCAGTAATTCTGCAATTTGAGATGTAGAAAATTAATTTAGGAAATAAAAGTTAAATGCAGCATCTTCATCTCTAGTCCATTTAATATTATTTCCTTCGTAAGGTGGAAGATATAGAACCCTTCAAAATTACATTAAATTTGAGAAATAAATGGTAATAAACATTGCTTTGGGCACAGAAAGTTTTGTTAGTTTCAAAAAGAAGTCTGGGCAAGTCATAAAACTATCAGAGCATAGCTTATCTCTTTAGATTAGATCTAAGAACAATTCACTAATTTTAAAAAGGCCAGAGTTCTAGCCAAATAGATTTTCAGAAATTAATCCGTATAAGAGAGTATTTATAGAAAGAGGATAAAAACAGAAAATTTTAAAACATAATTTTTCTTAATGTATTTGGTTATAGATTTTAAACTCTTTTAGTTAATCTATTGATCCTGAATATAACCATGAGTAGTACACAATATGATTTACCAATGTTGGGGGGGGACATTTTTGGTTTGTTGATTTGCTATGTCTGGCAAATGTTCTTCAAAATAGAGTTTAGAAAACTAGTATCCATGCACCTAATGAATAGTGTTCAGGGTGGTCGTGAATACCCAAGAATATAAACGATCTTTTGGGACCATTTTCATGTGAGTATTTTTGGGGGGAAGAAAAAGGAAACATAATTTTCATTATAATCCATTTAAGGGATGGCCACTGAGCAGAGAGCAGATTAAAATGAACATCAAATTCTCCATTTTCCATTTATATCCACAGGGCCTGACAAAATATAAATTAGATTTAGAAACAAGACAACTTGTCGTGACATTCACATTCTCTAAGACTTTGATGCTTTCATTTATCAGAGAAATTCTTCAAGGCTCCTAAAATTTTTACAAAGTGGAGGCATCATATTGAGGCTTACTATATTGTAAAACACACTTATTCCAAGGTCTTAAAAGTGGAAGAAAGAAATGAGAATTAGTACCACTGAATGCAAAAACATATCTTTTTTTCCCCCTAAATCCTGGGATCTTAAAATGAGAGTAAAATACTTGCATTGCCATAAAGATCCTGGTAGACCATTCACTTCAAAAAGGAGATAAAGCAAGTGAGTTCAACAGAAGCAAGAAAACACTGTAGTTTATTACAGTGATGACAATTTGAAGTTATTAAAAAAAATTACTTCTCAGAAAATTTGCAAAACAAAGCTGCATTCATAAACCAACTGTACAGAGTAACAAATTAGTTTACAGAACACAGATGTCTGAGTAAACACATATAAACTCAATCAGCAAATATGGCGACTCTATGCTGGTGACTATGTTTGCATTTTGGTAAAACTACCCCTTACTCAAGAAGCTCTCCTCAAACACTATTCTGATAATTATACTCATCTTAGCCTAGCTGAAGGGTGAGTGGTATTCCTGTGTTTAGGCAGTTTACAAATTACACGACCATTAGTGATTGTCCTAGAAATCTAACCAAATATTGGCTTAGTGTCTAGAAACCCTGATTCTAGCAGCCTGGAACCCAATCAACTCCTGTTCACACCAGTATTAAAATGTTTATATTACGTTCACAGTCCTGGAATCATAGATCTTCTGATCTGACCATTTTAGCTCCGGCTCCATTTAACCAGTGTCTAGGTTCAATTTAATTCTATTTACCTGTTGTACAGTCCCTGTAAGTTCCTGGTTTGTCTTAACAAAAAAAGAAAAAAAGAAGAAGAAGTGTTAAATCTCAAAAGACATTGTATCTGGGAGGAAAGTAGTACTTCAGCTTAGAATTTCACTCTTAAACAAATTATATGGCCTTTAGCAGCATGTTGCTGTTAAAGTAAAGGATCACCTAAAAAAATGGAGTTTTCAAAAGGCCTATCAAACTGTGAGACCACACTTCTAGCCCTGGATAGAAATGTTGTCTGTCCCTCTCTCTCCTTCACTGAATTTATGCACGATAAATATTTTCCAAGAGCTGCAACTGATGGCAACCAGTTCAGAGTCCCCAGGTATCTCATTGAGAATTCTGCCTGGCAATGAGGGCGTTTTATTATCTTTACTTGTTTACATTAATAAACCATCTCAGTAACAAACTACTAGACTTTAAGTTTGCCAGAAGCCTAGACTCTGATCCTGTAATCTGTGCATCTAGTATATACACCATGAGACATATATCTTATTTATACTATTCAAATGCTATTAGGGCAAGGATGTTGTCTTGCTTACCACTATATCCAGTTCCCAGAACCCTTGCTGAGTGAATAGTGATGCTCAATGAATATTTACTGAATAAGTTAATAGCTAAGGCTATTTCCTAAAACATGGGACTTCAATTGGCTGAATCACTTTCATACTGTTAGACTTAAGATTGTGAGATGTTTAAAAATAGAAACAAACATAAATTTCATCTGCCTCCCACAGAGTACAAGAACACTCTAACAGCGACTGCCTGAACGTGTCTAGTTAGAAGTCATCCATTATCTTGTTAGAAGACTATTGCTTTGGAAGAAAATCTGCCTTCATGTAACTTTTCTCTGCTTGGTTATGGTTTTAAGCCCCACCCATACTTAGTAAATTCAATCACGATTGTATATAACATTCATAAAATTAAGGTAGTCATGATTTTTTCATCAAAATATATAAATTAAAAATTCTCCTATGGTGTTTTTATCAACAGCAAAGCTCCACTGAGCATTGTTTTTCCTAAAATTATTAACCTACTACTACATAGATTTCAGAAAGCATACTGTTAAACACTAAGTAATTGTTTCTAATTTCTATGATTCCAGCAATGAACCCATGATTGCACTATTTTTCCTCTTTTATCCTCTCTGCTCCTTTGTTTCCCTCTTTCTTTTCTTTCCTTCTTTTGCCTTCATGCAAAATCATGTTAATTGCTCAGACTTACATTGCATTAGTAACCTGAGAGATTGGTAGTCAAGAATGCAGGCTCTGGTCTCAAAACACATGGACCTAGGTCTCAGGTTCAGCACTTACTAGCAAGATGACCTTCAGTATAGTCCTAAAAATCTGGGCCCCAGGATCTCCATCTGTAAAATGGAGAGAATAACATATATTCTCCCTTAATGCTTGCTTAGTAGTTTTGGTTAAACACATCCTTCTAGGCTGAATATTTGTCTTCAATATTCTCCTTTAATGCTTGCTTAGTAGTTTTGGTTAAGCACATTCTTCTAGGCTGAATATTTGTCTTCAGAATTTGTGGGATATTTTGCCCCTAGTTTTCTGGTATTGCTGATGAGACATCTCCTGGTTCTCTAATTCTCTTTCATTTATTATGATCTATTTCCTCAGCATCTTCTGGCCTCAAAAATGTAGACTCCTCTGTGTATCTTTAGAGCCCTTAAGGTGTATTTTCTTATTTTGAACAACAAAAAAAGTTTTCCTTGGATTAATAGCATACATCTAGGTTTTAGGAAGTGACTATAAACTCCATATTGGCAATACTCACATGTATGAGAAGTATTAACTGGGTATACACACAGCAATCATGCAACAAATATTTGTTGAATAAATGAGTAGTTGATTTCTCCAAAATTCAAGAGATATTTAGTAACACACAAGGATTTCACTCTATTGCACTTAAAACCACTTTAGGATAAACAATACCAGAATAACTATTATTCCACAGATTATCTGTTTCTGCATCTATCTTTTCAGATAAAATTTTAAGTCTTATGTTTTTGCTCAATGTTTTCCTTTTTCGTCTTGAAACAATCTAGAAATGCAGGTGTCATTTTCACTGTTCACAAATGAAGGCTCTTTACCTCAAAGATTTGTTTGTAATCACCTCAGTGGGAAATAGTAGAGCTCAAACAAGAATTAAGATTGCATCATAAAGTTCAGGATTCTCACTTGATAACCTAACCATACGTGTATTATTCTCCTGAAGCCCACTCTTCCCCTCCCCCCATGGGAGTTATTTATTGCATTTTCATTATCGTTTTCTCATTACCTGCAGAGTTATTTTTCAGTTTTCTACCCTTCCTTTCCTCCCCTTTGGGCCTCTGCATTCATCATTATATGCTTACATTAGACAAATCTACTTAATTGAATCAACTGCCAAGTATTTCCTTTCGTGGCTTAGCCAATAGTGTGTTTCATACTATAGAATGGAAAAAGGACATTGCTTGTTTGGATAACTTAAAAGGCTCTATAATATTTGCATTTTAGCTTCAATATAATTTTTTTCTTAGCCCTTGGAATATTTAATTATCATGGAACATCATTACTTAGTTATTTTGTTCTCAAGTTTTAATAATTATCATTAGCATTTTATTAGAAAATCAAGCCCCAAATCCAGATACCTAAAAATATCATTGATTCACTACCACTCCCACAAAATATATTACTGAGATTACTTAAAAATAATACTATTAATAATATTATTTTAAAAAAGAAGCATATTTACATATTTTCATTTGAGCAACTGAAAAATAAAGACAAGTTATTTTTCTTGGGCTCTCCTAAAATACAAATTGCCAGTTTTGTAAGTTACTTTTAGAATAGCTAAAATCTCAGAGCACTTTTAAAACTCTATTATAGACTTTATTATAATTGGATTTTTTTCAACATTACAACTAGGTTAAATCAAACTGAAGAGATTTTTAAGCTACTTGTCACAGTATTGTAGAGTCTCATGGAGAATGAAATATAGGAACTTCAATTACATTTTAGCTACAATGATAAAATAAGTTTTCATAGTTCGGCAGGACATATAAAAATCAATAAAGTGTCTCTCCTCTACACACTTGATAGAAACTAAAGAAGAAAGAAGCAATGACTCTAATTAGATATAAGAAACAATAGCTTTCAGTTCTGTAAATCCCCCAAATAGATGGATTTAAAGATGTATTTCGGAAACCAGTGTAAAGCACAAAATTTCTTACAAACAGAACCATCTGTGGGTAGCTTTGGAAATGTCTCTCTAAGGAAGGAGAAAGTGAGAGGGAATATGATTGTACATAATGTATACATGTTGACACCAATTATCTCCAACTAAATGTCAAAAGCATGAAAAGTTCACCATAACTTTAATTACTTTAAACAATGAATATATGAACTCTCCTAACTGATCCCCTAAGAGCTAATTGTAACAGCAACCTATGGATTTATTTTTTATTATGTATTTATTAACTGGCCAAAATAATCCAGATTACTTATCTTCCTATGATGAAACAAATTATTGATCAATTTCAACTGTATCACTCCCCTCTCAGTTATAGTACATACATATGGCATTTACATTTAGAATTTTCATCTTGAAAACTACTAAGATAAAACAGCAAATCCACCATCTATTTATTTTGTCATTCGGTTCAAATCTTAGACATACTAATGTGAAAATTTAAAGAAATCATAAGTAGCTATTGCTATCCTTCATTTTAAATGAAGAAACTTTGCTCAGAGAGGTTAAGGAGCCTGCATACATGAGACCATGACTCCAGAATGCTAATCTCATCTCTGTCCACACAGCTCTTTAACTCTCAGAGCTTGATGAGAGTTCTGGATCCAGTTACAATGGTCACTAAAAAAGATCCTCAAAAACAAAACCTTTTCATTAACAACAAAATATCTCTTTGGATAGGCTTACCTATTTGGCTAAAAGGGAAATGCATTTAACATGATAAAAGAGCATACAGGTTGTTACTTCAGAAAACCACTGGATAAATGTTTTTACTTTTATACTCTTATGAAGATACATGTTCTTCCTAAAAATTTCATGTAAATTTTTATAATATATTCAAAGAATTATAGAATTTATAATACATTCAAAGATTATGATGCAACATGCACAATAAATATTTATCTAGTAGGTTGTTTGTGCCTATGCAGAACACGTAAGATTTTAAGGAAAAATGGTAAATAAATCAAAACTGCAATAATATTTTAAAAATCACTGTCAAAAAATTTCCAGCAAGCCTAATATTACTTATCATACTTTAATCCAATCTCTATTTTCTGAGAGAAAATACAATTTTTTTACCTAATGGTAATGGCAGTAGATATTCAGTCTAGTTTTATACTAAAGTTTACAATACTAATTCATTTTAGCAATGACAAAAGCAGTTATTAAGACATGTTTGTATCTTTGCAGTGAGTGTACTTTACTCTTGAGTTCTGAGCAGGGTTATGTAATACAATAATATAATGTTAAACATCTATTCATTTGAAATAAGTTGCATGATAGGAAACAGGTGTTTAAGACCATTATAATGTCTATTTCTTAACCCATAACTGTAGACTCAACACTCCTTGCACAATACATGCATGACATTGAAGCATTTTGTTTTTCTACTAGAATGATTTTAAAGTTTTACTGAAAGGTATTACAGCCCAGTTTTACTCCTGTTAAATTGGAGGCTTGTGACTGGCAATCTCTCTCTCTCTCTCTCTCTCTCTCCATCTCTCTCATCTCCTCCCCTCTGTCTTTCTCTCTCTCACACACACAGCCAAGACATTCATAACCACCATGCATTTTTTAATTACTAGTGGACAGCCAATTAAAATAAAAACCACTCGAAGCTGCTTCAAATAAAATATACGTCATTTTTGACTTTATATTACACACTTGCGATGCAGATAGACATTTTTAGCCAGATGTATAATTTTTCTTGATGGAAAACATTGATTTCTTCCCAGCAACTTACCCAAAGAAGCAGGGGGAAGGCAAAAACAATATTAGTAGATAGAAAAGCATTATTCCTGGCATGCTTTGTAACAAGTTTCTGAAATAACTTTGTCTTTGAAATGTGGAAACATCCAGAAAGTTCTTCAATGGCAGTCATTCACTAAATTTAGTAGCACAGTCACTTCCACTCCCCCTCAACACTCCCCAGTAAGTAAAGCTTTACTATTTTATACTCTGCTTGAAGTAAAAAACAACTGAACTAATCTCAATGCTTCAGAAATAAGCTGATTTTTTTCTATATGCGAGAGAATAGATCTAATCAGGTTGTAAAATGATGGTAAATATCGCACATGGGTTGGGAAATGTAAATGACTTAACTTAGAATTGTTTAAAAAAAGGAAATGGAAATAAGAGAGGAGGTAGATACCAAAGAACAGTTTTAAGTCCTTGAATTTACTCACCAGTTTCCCAAATGCAGGGCCAGTAACAAGAACATCAACCTCACCCCTCTACTTTGATTCCACAGAAGAAAGGGGGAGAAGAGGAAAGCTTTCCAAGAACCCATCAGGGTCGCTTTTTTCCGTTTGTGCTGCACCAGCTCGATTCTCCAAGCCGGGACTTTTCCTCCCGGCTCAGCAGCAGCCGGGTGGGTACGGGAGGGAGTGTGGAGAAGCAACACACCTCCTAGCCAGGTAGGACGCACCTCCCGGTGGAATTAACGGGGCAGCCAATCAGAGTGGCAGGACGCCGGCATAAATTATCTCAAACAGCGTTGGGCCAATCGGTCGCCCAAGGAGGCGGGGCTTCCCCTACTAGAAATTGAGCCGAGTAGGGAAAAGGGCTCCGCTTTTCTAAAAGAAAAACAAACCTCTTCTCCCAGGCAGCCGCGGGGAGACGTTTGAGTGGCAAATTCTCTCGCTGGGAAAGGCTGCCTCCCTCTCCCCCCGGCTTCCCCTCCCGTCTGACTCCGTTTCGCCGCCGCTGCCTCTTTCCTCTCCAGTGGTTGGATTCTGAATCTGTCTTCCCAGAAAGACCCGTGGGAAACGGGCCATGCCTAATTGGGTTTCCCGAGGCTCAGGAGGATTCTGTTAATTTTGGTTAATTATCGTTGTTAATTTTGAGGGTGGGGCGGTGTCTTATTTATCTTTGTAGACCCAGCACCTGGCGCGACCTCCCCCCACCCCCAATGAGCATTCGGAATATGACGAATATGTAATGAATGAATGAAGGACTGAGCGGGCTGCCTGCATTGCTAGTGACCACTTTTGCTACAGTCCCCACACCCCTTCCGCTGCCTTAGCAGAGGATGAGCATTTTCCTTCTCCCGCCAGGCACCAAAAGATGACAGTAATGAATAACTCCAGGCAGGAATGATCTTATTTTACAAATGCAGAAATTCAAATCTGATTTTGAAAAGACCATCTCAGCCATGGGTGATCCTGGTTCGTTTCTCCTTCCCCGGTTGCCTCTGCGTTTGTTGAGCTCCAGTGTTTGGCTCCTAACTTCAGAGGCTCTGCTTGGAGTTCGCAGCAGAGCCCGACAGTTGCCGTGGCAACCAGAAAGCCCCTGGCAGCTGGAACAACTGGACGGGAAGACGCCGCTGGTGGTAGGAGCAGCTCTGCCTGCCCAGCCATCTTCAGCCGGTTCTTTTCCTAAAATCGTGCTTCCTGCGGAAGCCGCCGGGTAGCTGGGGTCTTTGGCTATCTCATTAATCACCCCCAGGACCACCTCGAATGGGCCAGATTTGGTGCTGCGCTGCAATTTAAAACCTAGTTACCTAAGCCGATTTCCCTCTCCAGCAAACGTTCAAGCCAGAGTAAGGGGGCTTGTGCACGGCAGTGAGGGGGCTGTTGCTGCTCTACCTACTGAAATCACTTAAATAAACTGAATGGGGTAAGGAGGCTACCAATTTCTTTTCTTTCCCTAGAGAACAAAAGACACAGGTCTGGCGTTTTCTCCCCTCTCTCTTATAGATTCTCAATCCTTTTAAGTCTCCTCTGCAAATACATAACGACCCTCCTAGGTTTCTTTACCCACTACATGTTAATTAGGGAACATTTTTCACTTCTAAAACAGTAAGTCCAGGTAGCCCCGTACCAAATAATTTAAATAAAAATAAAGTTTTATTGTATAGATTTTGAGGTGAATAAATGTAGTTAAAATCTGCTGTCAATATAAACCCCACTTGTTGTTTTTCCTTTTCTTTTTTATGTTTCAATTAGGAACGAGCTTTGGATAAGCATTTAACTGTTTCATTGAATGCACACACTAATTGCGTGGTCTGCTTAGCCAGTGAACTAGGAATTAATTCACAAGAAGTATGTTGTGGATAACAAATAATTGTCTAGTTACCCCTTGCATTTTGCTAAAATGAGGTAAGATTTTTGCATATGTTAATTAGAATATGATACATTATAATGTTGTACAATGATAGCTGATCATTCTCCCATTAATAATTGTCAAGGAGGTTTTACTTATTTTTTCATATATGACAGAAACTTCCTGAGAGTAGTTACAAGAAATTTAATGGAGGAGAAAAGTGAAGGATATATTTTTGGTTACTAATAAGTTGTTTATGTATTTTCGTAAAAGATTTTTAAAAATTGGGATAAGGAAAAATATCCTGTATTTTTCAAAATCTAGATTTTTTTTCCAGTTTCATGATGAAATATTTTCCATTTTGTTTCATTCATTTCAACCAAGCACTCCTATGAGACAACATATTTCTCTGTCTCTTCCTTTTATACACACAGTAGATAGAACCTCTGCAAGTTGACTACCCAAGGCACCTCAGCATATGGAGGTGGTCAACATAAGGATCTTGACCTGCTGTACTGATAAGTACAGAGGGCCAATGTCTGGTCTAGGAACATTTGGTCAACTTAAGGAGGTGGTCGACTATGAGGTTCTACTAGATATATTTTTTCTTTCTTTTTTTTTGGTTTTATGGGTTTTTTTTAGAGACAAGGTCTCACTTTATCACCTTTGGTAGAGTGCTGTGGCGTCACAGCTCACAGCAACCTCCAACTCCTAGGCTTGGGTGATTCTCTTGCCTCAGCCTCCTGAGGCAAGAAAGTAGTATATATATATTTCTCTTTTTATACTATATATCTTCTGATAAACTGATCATAATTTACTGTCATAACTAATTATTATTCATTTCAAACAGTGTAAAGGAATTTGAGCCCTCCAGAACCTAGAAGAACTAATGATGGCTTTGGATGTCAGCCGTGTGTTGACCTGACATTCTGTCCCATCTGATTTGTCAACCAGCTGTATGTGTGTGAAAGAAGATAGATACAGTAGGTTCTGAATAAAGCAAATCAGGTACATGGTGCTCATCAAACAAACAGGGGTACACTCATGGGGAAACTGAGCAGGGGTTTTGCAGGATTCTATGTCAGAACAACGAAAGTGGCTACAGGAAAGGAACTGAAGAAAGCTGCCTTTCTTTAAGGCAGTGGTTTTCAACTGGAGGCATTTTGACCCCACAGGGCCTTTGTCAATGTTTAGACATATTTTCGGTTATCACAACCTGAGAGTCAGAGTGAGCTACTGGTATCTAGATGATAGAGCTTGCAGTTGCTGCATCCTAAAAAGCAAAAGAAAGCCTTCCATAGCAAAGAATTAGAGCTCAAAATGACGATAATGCCACGTGTTAGAAGCCCTGAAACACGACTGAAGCGGATAGGTAATCACAGTCCTTTGCAGCTGGTGATTTGCTTACAAGGTCATTGACGTTACCATTCCCCTTCTTTTTCTTTTGACTGGCTACCCACAACCATATATGCTTGTCTTACTTAGTTCAGGTTGTAATGACCGTGAATCCATAGTACACAGCAATTTTCTTTTTTCCTCAAAATCAGGAACTACCGTTGAATTCAATGCTTGGAAGTATCTATTAAAATGCAGATTTATGGGCTTCACTATGAATTAGATTTTTAATGAGAATCTCTGGAGATTGTCATGCATTTGAAAGTTCAGAGTTGGAGAACCATTGCCCTCCCATCATTTCACAAAGTGAACAGTGAGACAGAAACCTGATCAAGTGTGTGTAACTCTGGCCCCAGCAAAGCAAGGTCTCTGCACAACTCATCTGTCCATTGCTAGTTAATTTATTCAGTACTGTTTGTAAAGAAACTGGTGCCCAGCACCAAGCCTGGCTTTAGGAATACAATGGTGACCACAACTTACTGCTTTGTGCCTGAGTTTCTTCATTTATGCAAAAGAGGATAAAAAGTCTACTTAGTTTATGGCGTTGTTTTAAGGATTGAATAGAAGATCAATTAAGTCCATACCTGGATAACAGAGATTACTCAAAAAACAAACAAAATAAAACGTTAGTTATATTGTTATCTAACTGCGGGTAGGTGTTAAGTCCAGTTGTTCACTTCAGCCCGTGAAGTGATAGTGAATTTGGAAAATGTACACAAGGAGAGGACGCAGGGAATTAGTGGGGACTTTGAGGGGCTCACCATAACTTCAACGGTACCCTAATATTTCGCTTCTCCAGAGCAAAGGGTCATTGTTGAAACACGCTCCACCTCTCCTGATAGACTTTTCTTTTGATAACCAAAACTCTAAGTCAAGAGTTAATGACTTAGGCTCCTAAAATAATGGCTCAAATCACACATTTTTGCCTTGTCCTATCCTATTCCCTTAGTCTAGGAGACCCTTCCCCCTTCCTCATCTGCCTAATCCATTTTCATTCCTTCTGATTGACTTTGAGGGTCATTTTTATAAAAAGGTTTTATTGATTATTCACTGCATACTAATATACATTACAGGAACGTCCAATAATGAGGGATGATATTCTTGAGTGCTAACTAGTGGGTACCAGGCTTTGTTCTAAACACTTATAAATTATGGTTACATATGTCCTTCTAAAGCAGATGCTTTATGTCTGTTTAAAGGAACATATTGAATTTTCAGAAACTCTCTGTATTTCTAGCCTAACTGCCAGTTCTGTTTTATAAATTGTGTATACTAAAGATTGGTAGAATTTATAAGGTCTGGTATTATATTATGCTTGTAAGAGTATGTGCATATTTGATTAGTATCTTTCTCCCCGTAGAATGTAGCTCCTTGAAGGTGGTGCCTTAATTTGCTTGCATCACTTCTATAACCCTTTTGTCCAAAGCAAGGGCTAGTAGGTAACACACAATCAATAAATATTTATGTCTTTCATTTGGCTATTTCTTTATATTTTTCTCAGTCTCATCTTAAGTAGTACATCCTCAAAGAAACCTTAATATAATGATACTTCGATGTAGATTAACTCCTCAGTCTAATAGCACTCAGTACTTTTCCTTCCTGACACTTGCTATATTTTGTAATTCATCAATCCATTTAATTCAAGAAACAGTAATTGAGCACCTGTGTTTCAAGCACTCTTCTATGTACTAAAGATACTATAATAAACAAAACAGATATATTTTTGTGCTATCATGAAAAACATTCTATTGCATTCTATTGAACTTTCTATGATATTATATTTTTATCCTTAAAAATATTTTGTCCATGGCTCGGTGCCTATGGCTCAATGAAGGCTCCAGACATGTACACCTGAGCTGGCAGGTTCGAATCCAGCCCGGGCCCGCCAGGCAACAATGACAGCTGCAATCAAAAAAAGGCCAGGCGTTGTGGCGGATGCCTGTAGTCCCAGCTACTTGAGAGGTGGAGGCAGGAGACTCGCTTGAGTCCAGGAATTGGAGGTGCTGTGAGCTTGATGCCACAGCACTCTATCCAGGGTGACAGCTTGAGGCTCTGTCTCAAAAAAAAAAAAAGAATATTTTGTTCATAATGTCTAATTTTTATCTCTTTTGTAGACTATAACTCTTTGATGGAAAGAGAACTTACTTTCTTTCCTTCTTTTCTTTTTCTTATTTCTTCTTTTTTTTTTTCTTAACAGAGTCTTGCTCTATCACCAGAGGTAGAGTGCAGTGATATCATCATAGCTGACTATACCCTGCAACTCCAGAGCTCAATGCCTTAGTCTCTGCCTTAGTCTCTAAAGGTGCATGCCACCACGCCTAGTGAATTTTTCTATATTTTGTGGAGACAGGGTCTTACTCTTTCTGAAGCTAGTCTTGAACTCCTAATCCCAGAATGCTAGGATTATAGGTATGAATCACACCTGGTCTATTTCTTCCTTTCTTTAAACTATCCACAAAGTTCTGCACAGTAACCAGAATAACTGTTTATTGAATGAGCAAAAGAAGGGAAGAATGAGGTGCAACATTATTATTATTATTATTATTGTCTGTATGACTTCGAACATTTGTTTAGCTTGTGTAAGCTTCAGTCTATCCCTATAAAAGGCTAGATATTAATATAGAATTTTTAGCAAATGTAATATTATAATGGGTAGATAATGTAAATAACATACCTACCAAATACATGGTGTCAATTATTGATGGGCATGTGGAATTAGGAGTGCAAACTGATAAACATGAATCATGTAACCGTATAATTGAGCTGTACTTAGACAAGGAAGGAACACAGTCAGACAACACACATTTAAGTTCTGCTCACAAAGTACACTGTCTGATCTTTGGCAGATCACATTTCCCTGAGCCTAAAATTTTATAATAAAAAATGAAAATAATTGTTCACATCAAAATGGATGAGTATGAAAATCAAGTAAAATAATTTAAGTGCAACTCTTCATAAGCTATTAAGTGATGTAGAAATATTAGTTATTGATATTATTGTTTTTGCTTTTTGATGATCAGTACAAAAAAAGACAATTAAGAGGGAATAATAAAAAATATAAAATATCAAGAACAAACTATTATATATTTCTTGTGGTTTACCAAGCACTGACTCTTTTGATTTTGATGGCTTAGTTTAGGGAAATCTAAACAATCTTGACAGGGAATTTCTGTTACTATATCTTTATTTTACAGATGAGGAAACTGAAGAGTATTGATTTAGTTAAGCTTGCAGGTCACATAGCAAAGAAGAGAAAGAGCTGGATTTGAACCTGGAGAGTCAAGTTTCAGATCCCATGTGGAACTGCTATGTGACAGTATCCTTTGCCAGATGAGTCATGATATCTGCTCTAAAGGAAATTGTTCATATTTCTGCCAAGGCCACCTTTCCCCCCTCAGGTTAACCATCATGGTTATATCAGTGAGAACATACCAAAGCATCACCGTTGTGAAAACCTTTAATATCTCACTTTAAAGGGCCATCCCATAAAAATGTCAAAAGTGGGAAAGAGTTTTTGAAGAATGAGTCTTAAGCAGCCATGTTTCAAAAGAATATAGCCCTGTTTATGACACGAGACACTTACAGAAAAAAGGTCCAGCACTTTGAGATTTATTGTAGCCTGATGTTTAATGAAAACCCTAAAAGTTTTGATGGAGCTTTATTATATCAATTACTCACCTTTTCCATATAGCCTAACACATTTTATTTTAAAAATCCCTTGCTAGCAGAATGGGCATTGAAATAGTAGACCCCAGGGCATCTTTGAATGGGTCTTATCCAGTGCCTAACTCCCTGCTCATCCAGTTTATAGCCCATGTTGCGTCTACTTATGTAGTTTTAACTAGGAGCTAAAGAATAATATAACTTCCTATAGACATTAGGGTGGAGAAAAAAATGTGAAAAAGGGAGAGAGGGAGAGGGATAAAGAGAGTGAGAGAGAAAAAATGCACTTTCTTCTACTTCCATATTTCTTCCTTCATTTATCTTACTATAGCAGCTTTTGATCTACCAAATAGCTCAACAAATACATATAAATACAAGGAAATTGTTTATATCCTTAAGGGTTCTCTTAGCCCTAAATGAGGAAGTGTCATTTGCACCAAAAGAATTGCTAGTCTTATTGACAAAAATCTGGGATTCCATATAGGAATGGGTTCTAAATATGTTGGATCAGAATAAAAGGATTATACTGTTGGATCAGCAAAAAGTGTTGACATGAGTGAGTGCCCTAAGCAAAGAGTCTGGATTCAGGATATTAAATCAGGAAAGTAAGAGTATTTCTAACAGTTTGTTTTTCCATATGACTAACCCTGTAGTCAAAGGTAAAAATAATAATGAAGCTGAAATGTCCTTGGCACTGTAAAGTGCTTATCCAAAGTTTTAGAAAGAAATGGATGCTGGAATGGATGGGTAACCATCCTCCTCTGCCCCTGAGTTCACACAAGGGCACCCTATTCACTTTAATGCATTTACGAAGGAAAACTCCTGCAGCCTTAAAAATCACTGAGATGGTTCTTACCTGTAGGCATGAATAACAATAGGCAATCCTGTGATGGAATTGGATTCCTGAAACTCAAATGAGGCAATGGGATCTCAAAGATTCCCTGTATTTAATAGGCACATTAAAATCCCAGGATAGCAAGGGCCAATGGGAGCACTTAATAACCAGAATTATAGAAAGCCCCAGAGGAAAGTTTACATGAATGTATAGCAGAAGACACAGTGATCAGCATCGTTTGACCTGCAGTTATCTTTGGTGTTAGTTTTATAGTCTAAGCGCTTGTGTCCTACAAAATTCAGATGTTGAACTCTTAAGCCCCCAATTGATGGTATTAAGAGATGGGGGTTTTGGGAGATAATTATGTCCTGAGGGTGGAGACCTCATGAATGGGATTAGTGCCCTTCTATGAAGAAACATAGGAGAGATGATTTTTCTTGGCAGCATGAGAATATAACTAGAAAACTACCATATGTCATTGAGAAATGGTGCCCTCATGAGACAACAATGTTTTCAGTCCCTTCATCTGGGATCCCAGCCCCTAGAACTGCAAGAAATACATATATAATTTTTTTATTGTTGGGGATTCATTAAGGGTACAAAGAACCAGGTTACATTGATTGCACTTGTTAGGTAAAGTCCTTCTTATAATTGTGTCCCGCTCACAAAAGTGTGTTATCCCCAGTGAACCCCCCATCCCCTCCCTCCTTCCCTCTCTCTTAGCTCCCCTTCCCCCAACCCCTGCCATGTAAGGTCATTAACTGTCCTCATATCAGAATTGAGTGATATAGGATTCTTGCTTCTCCATTTTGGGAATGCTTTACTAAAAATAATGTGTTCCACTTCCATCTAGGTTAATATGTAAAGAAATCATTTTTTCTTTAAATTTCCCAGAATATGTTATTGTATTAGAGCCATATGGACTGACTAATATGCTTACCTGAGAGGTCAAGGTTTCTTCAAAATTGAAGGAGCTGGTAACCTACAGAGTCTTGTTGATGTGTATAGACCAAAAAGCACCAGGTTTCATAAAGAGACATGTGATTTAAATCACCAATTGAGTCCAGATTTCAAAAACAATTTTAGTCATGAGTCTATTCTTGGACCCAGAGTGTATTAATAAAAGAGAGGGTGGGTTTCCTTGAGAAAGTATGTGGATACACAAACAAAAAATATTATGCTGAAAATGCACTTCCTAGTTTTCCTTGAAAAAATGTTGTCATCATTTATCAGAGTAACTGGGTATTTTAGAAAGGGAATAACAAGACACTTAGAGGTTATAATTTCCTGCTAACTGACAGCTAATCCTGGCCATGCAGAAGGGCCACTATGGTCCAATAGTCATAGTAAAGGCTTATCGAGATGAAGTGATAACTGGGATTATGGTTCGGTCAATGCCACAAGTACACCTATGTGCCTCTGAACTCCCCATGTAATCATTATCTTAATTATAAAATTAAAGTTGCAAGAAACACTTTCGGAAACTGGCAGAATACAGACTAGCTCTTTGACCTGTGGAAAAAAGGGCAAGTGAGAGCCATAAGAACTGCCTTCTGCTATTAACATATTAAACAAAAATAATATCCCTGATGTCTGCTCCATCAAGGACACAGAAGGTGAAGACATGGTGTTTCTTACCACACATATCTTCAGTTTGACTAGTCGGCAAACAACAATAAAAAACGTAATTAAATAATGAGTTCAATTGCAGCTGCTATCCCAGATGTGGTTTTATTGCTGGATTTACTTAACAATGCCCTGACACCTGGCATATAGCAAATATTTTGATAGTAAAATCTATTAGAAGAAGTTTGTGTACAGCTGAGAGGGTCAACAATATCCTATCATGAACTTACCTAAAGTGCTAAATGAAACCTTCTTACCCATGGCATTATCTGCTCTAAAGGTACCTTGATCAACTCATTGTTTTATGAGACATCATGCTGTCCATTATAGAGATGACTTCATGCTAATTGGATCTAAAGAACAGGAAAAAGGAATTAACCTTTGTAATGTATTTAAGACACACATATACAAGGAGGCAGAAAAAAGAACCTCACAAAAATTCAGGGGCTTAACACCTTATGATTATTTATTTATTTATTTATTTATTTATTTTGAGACAGAGTCTCACTGGGTAGAGTGCTGTGGTGTCACAGCTCACAGAAACCTCAAACTCTTGGGGTCTAGTGATTCTCTTGCCTCAGCCTCCCAAGTATCTGGGACTACAGGTGCACATCACAATGCCCAGCTAACATTATGAAATTTTAAGGGCTCAACAGACTAGGAAGTCTAAATATCCCAGTGAAGATGAAGGGTAATTTACTATATCAGGCTCTTCCTCTCATTGAGGAGGGAGCATAATATCTCGTTGAATTTTGAGGAAACATCTATTTTATATCGAGGTTTATTACTCCAACCCATTTATCAGGTATTCTTAAAGTCTGCTTTTTATTAGACTTTGATTATCTTTTGGATAATCAGAAAAAAGATCGGATGCAGAAAAAAAGAAAACTTTGCAATCTGTTGAGAATACTGCCCAAGCTTTTCTATCACTTGGACCACAGGATACCTCAAATCCAATTACGTCTAAAACGATCCCAGCAGTTAGAAATACTCTATGGTGATTTTGGACAGACTCTTATGTGTAAATCCCAAAGTGAACTTTTAAGATTTTTTATGGCAAAGTTATGCCGTCCATTTAAGATCATCATTCACCATTTGAAGAAATAGCTTCTGGCTGGCTGCTGGTGTCTCGTAGAGACTAAATACTTGTCATACAACATAACTACTCATCATGAACTGGTATTGTTTAATCATCACATCACAACATTAGACAGGCAGAAGAAGCTCATCATGAAATTGACACCTTATGATTATTGTCATTATGTACATATGACACCAGGCTTGAGTGGGAACTGAAGACACAGCCAGGTCAGATGACCACGTGGCTCAGATGCTGGGCCCCAACTCAGCTGCATTGCCTGTGTCCCTCAGTCTTCACCTGTCAAGACTCACTCGGAGTTTTCTATGACTGATTCACTGAGAAAGGAAAGAGAAATAGGCTTATTTTTTTTTTTTCAAATTCTTCTGTAAGATTGGCTGGAACCACACAAAAGTAGAAAGCTATAGTTCCTCATGCTTGTTCCAGGACATCTTGAATAAAAGGGCAGGGAGAAACTTGGAGTAGACTACCTGTTTGAGGGTGTTTTTTTTTTTTTTTTTTCCATTTTTAAATGAAAGGTGATCATAGTTGGTATCTACCTCAGTTCTATTCTGTGGCTAAGAATGAGACACCAGGAAAGGACTAATTGGTGAGAAGAAAAACCAGGGAAGAGAAACGTGGATAGACTTCTATGAACAGGAACAGAAAACCAAGATATTTCTCATTCCCTCTGAGAATTCTCTTTCATAACCAAGTGAACAAGATGATCTGTTGTGTGTCAGCTTTTTCTCTCCAGACTTTCCTGTCCTTACAACATCTGCTTTTAAAATAAAAGTGGCAGGAAGGATAAAGGTTACACATGGATTCAACAACATAGACGTTTACTCACCAAGTATGACCTGGCCTGGTTCGAGTCCAGCCTACCTATACCACAGCTTAGTATTCAACAACATGGCACCATTTCCCAAGGGCATCAACCAGCCACCTAATAGCAGGTGAAAAAAACTGGGCTTTTAGTGAGGATGTCACTTTCTTCTGCAAGTTACCTGAGTTGTCGAGATTGGAGGTTGTGAGAACGACCCCAGGGACTTCAGTTTTCTCTCATTCTCTATCTCTTCACTCCAAGCTCTCTTCTCTAACTATGGTTGTCCTATAGTCTATGGTAATTTTAGAACTGTCACAGCTACAGAGTTCTAGAGAAGGCTGACTCATTTTAAATAAAGGTAAAGGATGTTCTGGAGAAAAGCCCAAATTACTAAGTCTCTAAGAATACTAGCATTTAAACATTTCAAAATAAATCTTAGGTGATGATTCACAAAGTAAAAGATGCTTTTGATAAATATTTATGGAGAGAGCTCACATATATGTAGTAATCACTATTAGATACCAACATAGTTTTTCACCACTACTACCCTGGGTATGTGGTTCATTTACACTATGGTATCTGTTACTATCTAGTAAGCTCTCTATGGCGGGGACTCGCTCATGACTTTGTGTCTCTAATACCTAGCAATAATGGACACACTGAAATTGATGAGTAACAGAGCGAATTTGTTGTGAATTATCTATTACTCTACATAATCCGCAAAACTGACAACTTACATCATAAGAACATAATCAAGAATTGAAGGCTTGTCAACAGATTCGGGTACACAGCATGAGGTAAATAAGCATAATGTAGGGAGAAATTTCTCATTAGAAATTGAGATATTTATTTCAAGGGTTTTACTCCAAGTTGAATTCTTCACAATTGTAGGATATTTCACTATTTGGCGCAAATCCAGACTTGAAAGCTAATCAAGGAAGTTGTGCCATTTCTCATGGATAAAAAGGATGAATATGTTTGTTTGGCTATCTATGTGGTATCTGTGAGAAGGTGTATGGCCAATTACTATCTGAAACAGTACGAAACAAATGAACAAGAAATACTGAAACCAATGAGGGGAATTTATACTAAAACATTTTACAAGTAAAATAGTAGATGAAACGGAAGAGTCATCTACAGACTTATATAACTCATATATAATTCATATTACAAATACTTTTTAAAAATAAAATACTGTATTCAATTAAAAGTATGGATTCTTAGAGGTCTTTATAACTAATTAGTTTCAGTCATGTTTCCTTCATCATAAGCATTATGAACAGCTGTGTTTTATTCTTTGAAAATTGAACTTTATTTCAGTAATGCAGTATGATTTCTTCGATGTCAGTAGTTCATTTGGTAATAGTACCTTCATTAATACTAAAGGTACTTGTAAAATATTCTACTCCAATTAAGTGCTTGAAATGGTTACAAAAGCATGGCATTACCTGCCATAGTCTTTAGGAATAAATTTATCTTCAGTGATTTTTTTATTGAAAAGAATGTTAACTTAAAGAACATGTTAAATAATTTCATGCCTTTATAAACATTGAAAAATGGGCCAGACATTATTTATTTTTAAACCACTTTTTCACACTTGGCTATTTAATGAGAAAATTAGTGGAGTCTTTAAAATGCAAATTCTTCCACTCAGTACAATATGATTTAGTTGCAATAGATGACATCCTTATATCTGTATATTAAAGTAGCAGCTCAAGAGATTTTTATGTAAAGGTTATGTAGATCTGCATTTGAAACTTCTAATACCAAGTAAGGTGGCAAAAGGCAACCAATAAATATTTTCCCAGTAAATATGTAAGAGAATTAATTATGGCTCTGTTAAATTTATCACTTTTCTAGGAATTTTTTTTTCCAGGAACATAACAAGTATTTCTAAGCCAATATAATCATTCATATATTGGTGAACTCTCACTTAGGTCTGATTACTTCTTAAGGAAAGAATGGACAGGATTCACAATCTTTGAACTCTTCTTTACACAAATAATATGCATGTATTTTTTTTCTAGGAAAAGATTCCATCTTATTCTCATTGATGCAGCAAATATTTGACTATATATAAAGGGTTATCCTGAAGGTTAAGAACTAATGCCCTAGGTATTCATATAGTCATTGATTTGCATGTATTCTATCTTTACTTTCAACCCCCAATGAAAATCATTTAAATTTCTAATATCAGTGCAATTACCATGAACCTATGTGTCCTTAGCATGAAAATGATACAGTATAATTAAGAAGCTAAATCGAATAGTGTCATTTTTCCACATGAATTTAAACATAGAATAACTTTAGAAGTTTTTTGTGTATTGTATATACATACCTTGAAATTCAAGGTAGAAATATTAATAGCTACCTTGAGATAACTTTGTCAGCTCTCTCTCTGGGTCAGTTGTCCACTTTGTTAGAACTTTCTCCTGTCAAGCATGTGGAAGGGTCATGGTGTTGATGTCCTTGTAGTTCACACTGCATCTGTTAGGTAACAACAGCCCGTGTGAAGTAAGTTGGTAGATCAACCAAGCAAGCAGAATATAGATAAAATTGATTAATGTCACCCTGAAAAGTGATTACAAGGCATCTTTTTCAATATTTTTCCAATGTTAACTTTAATAATATATTCTGAATACCTTTATTTGAATGAGTATGTGATTTGCAAATATTTTCTCCAAGTCTGTATCTCATCTTTTTATTTTTATTTATTTTTAATTTAAAATTAATATGAGAGTACAAATTTTTAGGTTACATTGTTTTCACTTCTAAGGTAAAGTTCAAGGTGTAGTTGAGTCTTTCACCCAGGAAACATGCCGAATACACTCGCATTGTGTTCATTAGGTGAGATCCCTCCAATGGCCCTCATCCTCCCCAGCCTCTCTTTCCTCTCTCCTCTCCTTGTTAGAGACTGTATTTGTGTTTTATCATTCATATGGGTGTGTAGTTGTTGACATATTTATTTCATATTAGTATTGAGTACAGTGGACTTTTTTTTCCCATTTTTGAGATATTCTATTAAGAAAAATGTGGTAATCCAGGTAAACATAAAAGATGTAAAATCTCTATCCTTTCTTACGTCCGCATAGTACTCCATGGTACACATGTACCATAGTTTGTTAATTTATTCATAGGTTGATGGACACTTGGGTTGCTTCCATGATTTGGCAATTGTAAATTGAACTACAATAAACATTCTGGTGCAAGGGCAGTGCCTGTGGTTCAGTGAGTAGGGCGCTGGCCCCACATTACGAGGGTGGCGGGTTCAAACCCAGCCCTGGCCAAACTGCAACAAAAAAATAGCCAGGCATTGTGGCGGGTGCCTGTAGTACCAGCTACTCGGGAAGCTGAGGCAAGAGAATTGCCTAAGCCCAACAGCCGGAGGTTGCTGTGAGCTGTGATGTCAAAGCACTCTACTGAGGGCAGCAAAATGAGATTCTGTCTCTAAAAACAAAAAATAAATAAAGAAAAAAGAAAAAAAATTCTGGTGCAAATGTCTTTGTGGTAAAATGAATTTTGCTCTTCTGGGTAGATACTTAGCAATGAGTATCTCATCTTTTTATTTTCTTGACAGTGTCTTTGAAGGGTTAAGACTTTATTTTGCTGAATTACAGTTATCAATTTCCTTCTATGTATTGTATTTTATGTGTCTTAAGAACTCTTTTCCTAATCCAAGGTCAGAAAGATTATCCTTTATGTCTTCTTGAGGAAGTTTTGTATTTAGAGGTTTAAGTTCAGTTTGGTGGTCCAGTTTGTGTGTGATGCTTAACTTTTTGTAAACTTGACTAGGACACAGGTTGCTCAGATACTTGGTTAAACATAATTACAGGTGTGTCTATGAGAGTGTTTCTGGATGACATTACTATTTAACTTTATAGACTGAGAAAAACAAGTTTCTCTCCTTGATGTGGTGAGCCCCATCCAATCTTTTAGAGGCCTGGAAAGGATCAAAAGTCCGAATAAGGGAGAACTAGCTCTTTCTACTACTATATTATACATTTTTTCTTTTTTTTTGTTTGTTTTTTTTATATTATACATTTTTTATAATAACCATCAAAATAAGAATAAAAATCATATAAATTAAAAACCGAGAGACAGTAGGGAAAAATAAAGGAAACATAAATAAGATTCCTTGAACTGATCAATACAACTGATATTGTTCACCAAGACGATCACAAAATCAAGAGAAGGGGATTCAAGTTGCAAAAATCAGGAGTGAAAGAGGGAGCATCTTTAGCTTCTACACACATTAAAATAAGCATTGGCAATGTTTTTCTGTAAATGACCCAAAAGTAAACATTTTAAACATATAAGGCCATTTATATGCCCTGTTGAATGTTCTTCTTGTTTTGCTTTTAGAACTCTTTAAAAGTGGTTTAAAAAATTTTTAAGTAAAAATTATAGGGTATGAATGAGCAATAAGGATGTTATGAACAGATGTAGGCCAAGGTAATGCAAAATGTCCTTGAAATATAAACATTTCCAATGTCCACTCAGAAATAGGTAACTGGATTGATTATATAGCTATTTAAATGACTGAATTTATTGTTCACCTTCCAATCAACAGAACCAACCATACACCTGGATGACTTTACTAAGGAATAATAAAGGAAGAAATTGTAGAAGTTATACACAAATTATCCTTGGAAACAGAAGGACTTGAGAACATCCAACTCATTACATCAAGGGGAAAAAAACCCAAGGAAATTACTGAACAGTAATCTTCAGGGACGTTGCATTAGTTTCCTCTGGTTCCTATAAAATATTGCCGCAAACACAGTGGTGATTTATTCTCTCACAGGTTTAGGGAAGTTTGAAGTCAGCATGATTGGGTTGTATTGATGGCATTGGACCAGGACGTGGGAGATATTAGGGAACAATTTCTTCATTCAGTTCAATCCTTCATTCAACTGGCAAAGTCCTGTTAAGAAGACCTTGCTAGTGAGTATGAACGTCCCTTTTGTCTGGGGCATCCTTAGGAATTCAAAACTGACATACTAGCCTGCATTTAGTTTTTAGTTATTTCTTAAACTTTTTATTTATTTATTTAATTTCATTATCATTATTTTATTTGTTTGTTTATTTATTTATTTAAGACAGAGTCTCAATTTCTTGCCCCTGGTAGAGTGCCATGGCATCATAGCTCACTGAAACCTCAACTTTTAGGCTTAAGTCATCCTCTTGCCTCAGCCTCCCAAGTAGCTGGGACTACAGGCACCCACCACAACATCCGGCTGTATTTCTTTTTTTTTCTTATTAGTTTTTATAATTTTATTGAATCATAATTCTGTACATTGGTGCAATCATAGGGCACGATTCATATACATTCAGAAATGTTTTGATCGTACTGTTACAGATAGCCTTCATGGCATTTTCTTGATCACTATATAAAGACATTGAT
>CAUYON010089596.1:0-14430 GCA_963573935.1 Arctocebus calabarensis | reverse complement strand
CTGCAGGGTGGAGAGCTTAAATCCTCCTCAGCCTGTTTAGAAGGCACTTTAAATCGCAAACTTGGGCTAAGCAGAAGCTTTCCCAGGAAAGTGCTTGTGGCTGGGATCACTCCTTAAGTGGCTATTCACTTACCCAATGTGCCGAAACTGGTCTCACCCTATGCCCCAAGGGCTAAGGCTGCAAGGCGTCTCAGTCCCCGCCTTTAGGCTGCTCAGTCACTAGATTACTCGCTCCCGCCAGATGCTTGTTCTGCGACCCTGAGGGTGGAGCTTGCCGGGGCAGTTTTCCTACGATGGCTCCACACAGCCCACAACCAAACACTGGTAGCTCTTTCTGGCTCGGTGGCTCAGTCTGGAGCCCCAGACAACACTCAGATACCTCCGCACTCTTGCCCCAGTTCTCTCAAGGCAGTTCAACCGAGTGCCAAGTCCAAAAGAAACCCAAACAGCTCATAGGTAAGGCCTTTCCAGTTTGCAATCTCACTGGTACTGTAGTCACAGCTGCCGGCAGGATTAGACCGAATGAACACACACAACCACTTGCCAGATCTCCACTGCTTTTGCCTTCCTCAGGGGGTCCAGAAGTCTCACGCTGTCTATCTGTGTCCCCAAAGGGATGTTTCTGGGCAGATCTCACCAGCCAGAGATGCCTGAAGTCTTCTCTCCCCAGTCTCACAGAGCCCAGTTGCAAGGAAGCTGTTACTCGGCCACCATCTTGGCTCCTCCTCCCTTCTCTCTCCTCTTTTATGCTAGTGGTTGACTATTTGCTATGGGCTTCAACTTCTAATTCCCCCATTTCACCTGTTGGAATCTTTCTGAGAGATAGTGATTCTTCATTGAGGCTACACTTGAGAACATGACATAAAATAGTGATTTTGAAAGCCCTTCAAGGTTTGATACAACAGGGTGAAATTAAATGTGATTTTTTTTCTTCTAGGATATTCTTTTTTTTTCTTTTGAAATCTTTGCAGTTCTTTTTGCCCAGCAGTGATCTTTCCTGTTTCATGACACCCCATAAACCCTAACTTTGTTTCTTCTTTGGCCAGACTTTCACTCTTTACCCAGAAGCATGAAAGCATCTCAAGTTAAAAAATATTCACCATCAGGGCGGCACTTGTGGCTCAAAGGAGTATGGTGCCAGCCCCATATGCTGGAGGTGGCAGGTTCAAACCCAGCCCCAGCCAAAAACTGCAAAAAAAAAAATTCATGGTCAGAGGCAAAGAAAAGGCAGAGGTAAGGAAAATGGCACCAATTAACTCAGGCAGAAGCATTTCTTAAAGTACAAGTGCACAACCCACAGCATCTAAAGTGAAAAGCTGATATGAGAGAATCCCAACAATAGGGAGGGCATCTTCACCTCATCCAGACGACTAGCCATGCAGTGGGTCTACTTTGTAAGGAAGTGTGGGGTTTGGCAAAGTGATGCAACTTGCCCAAAGTAACCCAGTAACAGGCCAAGGCTGAACCCTTGCCAATAGATCTCCCAAATATGACATATTGCTTGTATACTGTCAGGAACCCAATCCCTACTCTCCCTCCGTGTCTCTACCATTCCACACACTTCCCCTCCCGCTTCCTGCAGGGACATCAGCCAGAATCACCAGCTGAGGATATGATCCCCAGGAGGAATGGGCATCAATCAACGTTCAGCTGTCAACCTCCAGAGCACGGGATCACTTGTCTAGGCCATAGGACACCCAGCATGCTATACCACCTGAGTGGTATTAGATTAATGTTCACCAAGAAGAGAAAGGGGAGAGTATCACTCCCTAGAGGACAGACTAGAAGTTACTATTTACTATTAATATGGCATCCTGCTCCTTAGCTCCAATGGCACCAAAAGGTCTCAGGTGGCTTAAAAGGTCTTGCCTTGTTCTATGATCCTGTGATGCTAAATCAAGAGACCGTTGATCTCTATCCAACTAGGAAACAAGAAATTGGGGAAATGCCAAGAATATAGCTGTTAACTTCATTATTTCATACTGAGAGAGGCAGAAGAGAAAGTCTAGACATATTCTCAGCTTGGCAAACATCCACTTACAGCACTTCAAAAAATCAATGCCACGTGCTGGCTGCCGCCCTGACCAGGATATGGCAGGTGTATTCCAGCACACCCAGGCCGGAGCTTCCCCTCACCCGTCTCCTGGGTATGGTGCTGTCCATTCACCCCTCAGGGTGTGTAGATTCAGAACACTCCATCGCCCACATGCTGCTTGCTGTGACTTTGCTTGATGTCTCTGTCTGCTCTAGGGTCACTATGAGAAGTCAGTGAGATACTAAATGTGGTCTTCTTAGAATGGCACTGACTTAAGTCAAGACTCTATAAATTATGGTAATTTTTAATATAATTATTAGTATTGCTCTTATGAGCTTTGGAAAAGATAGCCTCCTTTTCCAGTCCCTCCTTAAACCCACCCACCTCTAAAAGGACAGAAGAGACAAGAATCCAAGACCCTAAGGTGATTCTGGAGGTCAAAGCAACGCAGAAGAAGGCAAAGAACTCTGGGGTAGATGTCATCAGACCTGAGAGCAAGTCCCTCTCCCTGCTCTGATGAGTCACAAGATCTCCGCAGACCACAGCTTTCACACCTGCTCTAGAAGTGTGTTCACACAACATCCATATGTTGAAGCTCCAACCCCTGATAATATTTGGAGATAGGCCCTTTAGACATTTGGTTTAGATGACGTCCTTAGGGTGGGACCCTCATGATGAAATTATGCATTTAGCAGAAGGGACACCAGAAGCTTGCCCTCTCTCTACCAGCCATGTGAGGAGAGAGAGAGAAGCCACTGTTGACAAGCCAGAAGGCAACCCTCACCAGAGACCAACCATGGATCATGGATTTCTACCCTCCAGAACTGTGAGCAATAAATGTCTATTTTTAAGTCCCTCAGTTGGTGGTATTTTGTTATGGTAACCTGAGCTGACTAATGCAGCACCTGGTAAACCTGAAACCACTGTGTCGTGCAACTCCTTCCATGCATGACAGAGAGGCCATTCACATACAGGTAGGAATCCTGCACGGGATTCCATCGCAGAAAGAGTTCCAAGGCCAGTAGAAACTCCATAGTTGACCTCCTCCCTACATCAACCACTTCCCTAAGTTGACCTAATTTTCACAGAATGGACATATACCACATGTACATGTCAGTTTTATAGGTCTACTTCTTATGTTGACCACCTCTGGATGTTGATCAGTATGTTATAGTCCCTTGGTGGTTAACTTCCAGAGGTTCTCCTGTATTTTAAAACCATCATACTAGATGACTGAAAAATCCCTCCCACTTCAGCACTGTGTCTACAAGATCTGTGGGTAAACACTTTTAATTCTTAAAGATTTGTACTACAAAGTGGAAGTTTGTAATCTCATTCCATAAACCTGATGGATTTTCCCTTATGTTATCAATTTGACACAAAATCTTCCCGAAATATTGCTACCCACTTTAGCACCTTAAAAATAAAATAAAATAAATAATATGTATGTGTGCGTGTGTGTAGCTTGAGTCATTTAGCTTTTCTTAATGATGTGTTGGTGTTCTTCTGAACAACAACATCTGTTCCTCATGGACACATAGCAAGGCCTTCAGTGGCTATTGAGACATGCAATACTCTTTGCCCGCCATGCCATCTGGAGAATGATCCCAAAGCACTGTCCTGTTAGATGTCATTCTCTGTGTTGAATGTGATCAGTTGCAATTCTGCATAATGCTTTATTTCACATAGTGTTCAGGGCAAGGCCCTGAGAACAGCTTTCACCTCTTGTACATGCAATAAAATGCAGGCCTTTTGGGGGCTATTTTTCCCCAGTGGCTCCTATACCTTTCCTTGGCTGTAGGCTTACACCTGTTCACCCCCACCTAATGACTTGGCATGCTAGACCTGGCTGGCACTGTGGATACCTCTGTAGATAGCACTGCTTAAAGACCCAAGGCAGTAAGGGATCTCACAGTTGATGTCATCCAGAGAATAAGAACAAATCCATATCATCTACATTATAAAATGAAATGCTAGAAATGGAGAAAACCACTGCGATCTGTTGTGGGTAGTATACTGACCAAATGTGGGGAGCCCAGACACTGTGATCAAGGATCCTGACAGTCGGGGAAGTCAGAGACATCTCTGGTGAAATTCTACATCACAGGCGTATGTGAAGCAATGAGAGAGTGTATTCTGAGTAGAAAGAGAGGTAAAGGAATGAACGGAGAAGATCGGGCTCAAGAAGCCTTGTGACAACCTACCATAGCTAGTGCCCACACGGTGACACAGAGTTCCCACCTGGGAGGTGCTTACCTGCTGAAGGAGATACTTCTTTGGGTCCTTTTCTGCCCACTTAACAAAGCCACGTTGAACGCATTGTCTAACCAATCGTCCCCATGACAACAAACTGATTCAAAGAAAGCCAGAACCAGGGGGAAGCAGCTTACTGGGAAGCAGCCCTGCTGGAAAACAGCCCTGAAATGTGATCCTGTTGGAGATGACATGAGAACACTCCAGGCCAGGGAACAACAGCAAGAGGTGAGGAACAGCTGTTTCTCTGCCAGACTTTTCCAGAGAAACCCTGTGACCATATTACTTTATATACCACATGGGGCTGATGGCAGTTCACAACTGGCCTTGTGAGATGGCTCATACTTACTGTCCTAATTTGACGCTTCCTCTTGTTAGCAACATCAGAAGCCTGCACTGCTATGTCTCAATGGGGCTGAACACTCATAAGATTTCCATTATTTCATCATCTTCTCCCCAGCCTCTACCAAAAGAAGATTACTGTAGATTATGTCTACTGGATTTCCTTTATTTGGATTTTGATACCTACCCTTCTGGTTTGGGAAAGTTTATTTTGCTCTTTAAATGACTTTTGTTAGAATATTGAATTTGCTTTCTGAGACTATGTCTTAATTTCTTTCTGTAAAATTGTTCACTCTGTTGCCCCGGATGTGAGATAAAATTCACAGCTCTTGCATAGCAACACTTTTTCCCCCTTTTGTGAGTGAAATTGCATGGGATTTTTAAAAATTTAGAGGCAACTACATTTCTTTTATATTTTGTCTCTTATCTTTTTGTTTACTCTGCCTAGAGCCTTAAAGTCAGGTTAAAATTAAAATCACCCTAAACTGCTCTGATTTGTTTTCCCGGTCCCCAAAATATCTTCTTAGCCAATCCTTGGCAGAATGCTGTGTTTTGTATTGACAAAATGCGTGAATATTGATCATGAGTTTAGAGGTCATGTTACTGAAGGTATGTGATGGTGGCAGGAGAGCTGTGGAGTAGGGGGCAGCAAGGGGCCACTAGGGAGACACCATGGGACACACATGTAGACAGTGTGCCGGGTGCTGAATGCAAAGATGAACAAGAGGTCACCTGTGCCCTTTCAGGAGTTAACAAGGTGAGAGAAGAGACCGACTGGAAAAGCAGCCACTATACTTTGGCTAACTGCTGTGGTAAGAATTGGCAGCAGGTTCTAAACTAGCAAAGGATTCCCTATGCCGGCTGGAAGGAAAGGGGAAAAGCCAAGGCTCAAGGGATGAGTGGAACTTAGACCAAGTTTGGCACCCAGAGAAGCACCCAGCTAGTGAGTGAATGTGGAATCAAGAACTGCCCTAAGTAGAAAGTACTCCAGGAGGGAATAAAAGATACAAAGAAGCAGAGGCAAGACAGACTGCATGGAGTGTTTGAATCTTTAGGGCAGAACGATGACAAACCTGGGAATCCTGCCCTCATGGGAAGACACCTCTCCCCATCATCAGACAACTCCTCTCCCCAACACGGCAAGGAGGGGTGTGGCAATGTCAGAAAGAAGCAGCAGGTCACAGCCAAGGGCAACTTCTCTGGACAGAGCCTTGTTACCTTGAAAACCAAGCATTGAGCTGCTTACGTTTTGTGAGGGTTGCTTACATTTGATTCCAGTCAAAATCAAGGGAGGGTCCCCCGCTGGAGAAGCTTCGGTGGTCTGCTGGACCCACAGATGGCAACCCAGTGGGGCTGCTACTTCTGGACGGGAGACCAAATTGCCCAGGGGCAACGGGGATGGAGACGATGGGGTGTGACCTCTGGAGTGAGCACAGAAACCTCCTGTGCACTCAGTTCTAGGGTCATAGGCAGAGACCCCCAGGTCAGGGGCTTCAGTTCCAGTTTTGATCTTCAAAATAGTCACATAAATCAGACTCCAATATAAAACGGAAGGCAGCTTCTCCACACCCCAAGAAAAAGAGCACCACCAAGGACAGTCAGCAGGAGACAGTGGCAGGTACAGGCAAGGCTCACACAGGTTCACGTGTGGGGAGGGTGGCTTTGGAGTATCTCCCACGGTGCCTCCCCTTGCTGCCCCCTGCTCCACAGCTCACCTGCCACCATCCCTGAGTGCTGTTGCAGCTCCAGAAAAGGGATGTCACAACTGGAGAAAAGACGCCATTGCTATGCTGTGAATTTCAAACTGTTCTTTTCTCTGAAGGCAATAGACTTTGTAAGAAAGAGTGGTTAACAGAAAGGATTCCCAAAGTTTAAAACAAACAAACAAAAATATACAGCCTCAAAACCTTTCCAGCTGTCTACTCACTGCAGAGCATGGAAGGGGCAAGGTGTGATAGACGAGGGGCTCCCACCCCACAGGAAGAAAAGGCGCAGAGATGAGACTTCAGCTCCCCTCTGCCTGAACCTTCTCTCCTGCTCCTCCAGCCCTGTGCGCTCAGAACCAACCTCAGGGGGGACATGATGCCTGGGAAGTGTCACCAACCAATCTAGGCCAACAATGGACTTTGGAGTGTCTGATGGAGGAGTCCTGGAAGGGGAGCCTGGGGGTGGCCTCAAGCAACTTGTACCCCTGCATGGGGTGAGGAAGAACCACCAAGGGAGGCAGCGGGTGGACGGTACTGGAAGGGAAGAATGAATGGATAAATGGATAGCTGCTAGCTGGCTGGACAGACAGACAGATTGCTTTGTGGCAGAAACCCACCTCCAAAGGGGACGCTGGATCCGTGGGGAAAGGCAGCAGCAAGGTACCAAGAACAAAATGGCTGTCAGAGCCCACCCAGATGACTTGCATTCAAGGGTGTGCTCCTTGCAGAGACTTAATTTTATTGAGACAACAACCCTGAGGTAGGTCCCCTGGGAGAGAGCAGAAAGGGAAGAAATGGGGTGGTTTCAAGGCTTCTAACAAAGGAAGGTCTCTAGTCACTTGGATGTCCCTCTCCCTATAAATCCTACAGAGAGCAGAATATATCTATTTTTATATAACCCCTCTTCCATATAACTATGAGTTGAGAGTACCCTGAGAAATGGCCTCCTTATTTCCAGAAAGCCATGATATGTGGAAAGTACCCATATGTATAAAATTAAGTCATTGTTTTTTAAAAATTCTGTTGTTGCTGCATCCTCCATACCCTCACCTGTGGAGATCTTTTGGGTATTTACGTATAAACAAATACTGAGCTCTATTTACATCCCCCAGGAATTCCCCAAGGTAGGAATACTGCTCTCCAAATCCCTAGTCAAATTTCATTTAAATGAAATGGTCCAGATGAAATCATCCACTGTTTGCCACATCTGCTCTGCCAGAATTCAATGTTTTTGACAGAAAGCAAAGACAATTTTGTGATTTCACCCTGCCACTCCACAAACATCAGTGTTTCCAAAGAAAAGCTCCACAGACCAGACCAGATGTGGTTTAGTTCCAGAGCAACATGGAAGGAATTTGCTCTAGTCTACTTCAAGATTACCTCTGTTACTGAAAGTTATTTGTTGAAGTAAAATCCAGATTAAACATGCTAGGTGTCTTGTACTGCTGAAATGCAACAACCCAGAGTTATCCAGAAATCTCTCTTTTTTTTAGTACGTATATGAATTCATATTAAAAAATAAAAATACTTTACCTCTTAATAACATGCACAAAAGAATATGAACATATCACCCCACACCCCAGCCCATATGAGTTGAGAGTAGCAGAAGAATGTAGTTGCTGAGGATGTGAACTCTGAACACAGGCTGTCCAGTCCACTCTTGGCCTGATCCCTCACTGGCTTTGTGACCTTGGCCATCTCTCTACCTCTGTACACTTTCTGTACAGATTAGATGAGTTAGTATGTGTAACATTCTCATCTCAGCACAGTCTTAGGTGGGTGCTTTGCCACCGTCACACCTCCAAGGCTTTCAGGGGTTCTCAATGGGAACAAAGGTGGGAGTCACCTTCAGCCCCTGGCTCAGGTGAACCTCAGTCCGCTCCTCACTCACAGCTTTAACTTCTAAAACTTGGCCGTCAGCTTTCTTTGTGTACCACCACGAAGGCTTCGATACCCTACGGTCCTGAATTTATAGATGGTAGAAACTGGAATAGATATCAACTGACCCCATTCATCCCCTTGGAAATTTCATTTTTTTTTTTTTTTTTGAGACAGAGCCTCAAGCGGTCACCCTGGATAGGGTGCCATGGCATCACAGCTCATAGCAACCTCCAATTCCTGGGCTCAAGCGAGTCTCTTGCCTCCGCCTCCCAAGTAGCTGGGACTACAGGCGCCCGCCACAACGCTCGGCTATTTTTTTTGGTTGCAGCCGTCATTGTTGTTTGGCGGGTCCTGGGGCTGGATTCGAACCCGCCAGCTCAGGTGTACGTGGCTGGCGCCTTAACCCGTTGAGCCACAGGCGCCAAGCCTAATTGTATTTCTTGAATTTTATATTTTACAACTGAATATAATTCATTATATTGACTAAGTTGGGGGACTAAGGAAATCATTAGTTTAGTATCATAATTTAAGAAAGAGGTGCCTGAACTATGAAGTTGGGTTTTGTATAATTGATTGTTTTTCTCAGTCTGCTGTAGAATAAATATTTGAAGTGCTTTTTTCTCCACACTCTTGAGCTATATTTCTGTATATTTTTCCCGCATCTCAATTTGGTTTGAAATGTAAATTATCTTGGGTTCTGCAGTAGCACTTAAAAAGAAAAGAAAAAAGCTACTATTTCTGTTTTTCTGTGATGGAATTGAATATAACCTAACAAGGGATCCTTCATTAGTAGCATTTATCTTAAGAATATTTACAATTATGTTTTATTTAAATAGGATCAAAATAATAAAAAAATAGTAGGATCAAAATAATAAAAATTAGCTACATGAATATCTCCAGAGCCACTTGTTAGACGCATTTTGATCTTGTAGATGAGCAGTCTTCATTGTCATTATTGTTGGCTCAGAGCAGTGAAGAGAAAGGAGAAGAATGTTCTTTTTTTTTCTTCTTCAATCTTGATTTTTATAATCCCTGAATAGGAGATAATTAAGAATGATGCCAGCTTTTATAACATAATACATAAATTACACTTATTTGCCAAAAAAATAAAGCTTGCAAATACACTTATAAAACTAAAGTTGTTTAACTGAAAATTAATTTAGTTTATTTAAATGAATCTTCATCTGTATTTCATGTCATCATTAACGCTCTTTACTTGAGGGGAAAAGAGTCAAAGTGTCTTCTTTAGTCCTTTCTTCTCTTTTTTTGCCCAATTACCTTCATTTGTAGGACAGAATTGATATCTCTAGCATTTAAAAAAGATTCTTTTTGGAGCAGTTGGCCAGCTGGTGAGATAGAAAAGAATCCTTTCCAGTCAATTTCTTGTTAAAGTTGGCTTCTGAAGGATACCTTTGAGTAAAAGATATAGGAATTTTAAACCTGTTATAAATTTTTTCCTCTCTTCATTTCTCTTCTAAATGGTTTAAGATGCTAACATATCTCATTTGACATTATATTTAGTTTCTTGAAATTGTGATGAGGCATATCAATTAGTGCCACCCCTAAATTGTACGTTTCTGCTTTTCTTAGTTTGGCCTATGTTGTCTTTTCTAGTTGTGGGGGTTGGGAGTAAAATGCTAGCTTTTTTTTTTTTTTTAGGCTATGCAGTATATTCATTTACACATAATTTTAAAAGATATCTAGTGAGAACTTTCCTGACAGTGATCCCAGGTACCTAATTTCCTTTTATATCCTTGATCATTTTTAAATTTTATTACTCAATATTTGTATATCTTATAGGTCTCATATATCTTCTTTGAACAATTTGTAATAGCCTTATCAAAATGCACTTGACATATAATAAAGTGCACACAATTTATCCTTTGGGAAGTTTGATGTATGTGTGTACTCATGAGACTGTCACTGCAGCGTCGGCCCTCTGGGATCCTTCCTTCTGCCTTTGTGTCTCCCCACCCCCAGCCCTCAGCTCCCCAAATTCAGGCAAATACCGATCTTCTTTCTGTCACGATATATTTGTTCAAATTTAAAACATTTTTTAATTGTTAAGGATACATGATTTATATGTATATAAATTTATATATTTATAGGGTACATGTGATGTTTTGATACCGGCATACAATGTAAACTAATCAATTCAGAGTAATTGGGGCATCCATCACTTCATGCATTTATCATTTCTTTGTGTTAGGGACATTCTACTTCTACTTTTTTAGTTATTTTAAAGTAGCCTTGACTTACTGTTGATTATAGTGAGTTTGTTGTGCTATCAAATATTATTCATTCCATTTGACTCTATTTTTGTACCAATTAACCATTCCCACTTTACTCCCTCCCCCATGCTATCTTTCCCAGCTTCTGGCAGGATTTCATTCTTTTCCTGTGGTTGTATATTAATAGTATTCCATTGTATATCTAAACCACAGTTTCTTCTTCCATTCATCTGTTGATGGATGTAGGTTGATTCCAAATCTTGGCTATTGTGAACAGTGTTGCAATAAACATGAGAGTGTAGATACCTTTTCAATACACTGAATTCCCTTCTTTTGGATACAGCTAGGTACCAGTGGGATTGTTGGGTCATATGGTAGTTTTATTTTTAGTTTTTTTTAGGAAACTCCATGCTGGTTTCCATAGTAGTTACACTAATTTACATTCTCACCAGCAGAGTATGCGGGTTCCCCTTTCTCCATGTCCTTACCAGGATTGGTTATTGCCTTTTTTGATAAAAGCCATTTTAACTGGGGTGAGATGATATTTTATTATAACTTGGATTTGCATTTCTCTGATGACTAGTGATGTTGGAACATTTTTTCATATGCCTGTTGGCCATTTGTATGTCTTTTTTTGAGAAATGTCTATTCAGATCCTTAGCTCATTTTAAAATGATTATTTGATTTTTTTTCTTTTGAGTTGCTGGAGCTCCTTATATATTCTAGTAATTAATCTCTTATCAGATGGGTAGTTTGCAAATATTTTCTCCTTTACTTTGGGGGTATTACTCAAGAAATCCTTGCCAAGACTAATGTCCTGAAGCATTTTCCTGATGTTTTCTTTTAGTAGTTTTATAGTTTCAATTTTAGATTTCATTTTTTCATCCACTTTGATTTGATTTTTATATATGGTGAGAGATAAGGGCCTAGTTTCATTCTTCTGCATATGGACATCCAGTTTTCCAAGCACCATTTATTGAAAAGATTGTCCTTCTCCCAGTGTATGTTCTTGGCAACTTTATCCAAGATTAGTTCACTGCAGATGTGTGGGTTTACATCTGGGTTCTCCATTGTGTTCCGTTGGTCTATGTATCTGTTTTTATGCAAGTACTATGCTGTTGTGGTTACTACAGCCCTGTAGTGTTATATAATTTGAAGTCAGATAATGTGATTACTCCAGTTTTTTCTTTTTGCTCAGATGCCTTTGTCTATTCTGGGTCTGCTGTGGTTCCATATAAATTTTAGGATTGTTGTTCCTATTTCTGTGAAGAATGTCATTGGCATTTTGGTGGGGATTGCATTGAATCTGGAGATTGCATTGGTGGTATGGACATTTTAACAATATTGAATGTTCCAATCTGTGAGCATGGAATATTTTTCCGTCTTTTGTGTCCTCATTAATTTCTTTTATTAATGTTTTACAGTTTTTCTTCTAGAGATCTTTCACTTCTTTGGTTAAGTTCATTCCTAGGTATTTTATTTTTATTTGTAGTTATAAATGGGGTTACTTTCTTGGTTTCTTTTTTTTTTTTTTTTGAGACAGAGCCTCAAGCTGTCATCCTGGATAGAGTGCTGTGGCATCACAGCTCACATCAACCTCCAATTCCTGGGCTCAAGCGAGTCTCCTGCCTCCACCTCCCAAGAAACTGGGACTAAGGCACTCGCCACAACGCCCGGCCATTTTTTGGTTGCAGCCGTCTTTGTTGTTTGGCGGGCCTGGGCTGGATTTGAACCCGCCAGCTCAGGTGTACGTGGCTGGTGCTTTAGCCTGTTGAGCCATAGGCACCGAGTCACTTTCTTGGTTTCTTTTTCAGATTGCTTATTATTGGCATACAGAAATGCAATTGATGTTTGTATGTTAATTTTCGTATCCTGCAACTTTACCGAATTTATCAGTTCTAATTTTGTGTGTGTGTGTGTGTGTGTGTGTGTGTTTTGTGGAGTCTTTAGGTTTCTCTAGATGGAAACTCTTATTGTCTGCAAACAAGTATAGTTTGACTTTTGCCTTTTCAAAGTGGATGCCCTTTATTTCCTTCTTTTGTCTGATTGCTCTACCTAGAACTTATAGTACTATGTTGAATAACCGTGGTTTGAAAGTGGGCATTCTTGCCTTGTTCCACATCTTAAAGGAAATTTTTCTCCACTGAGTATGACGCTAGCTATAGGTCTGTTTTATACAGCTTTTATCATGTTGAGGTAAGTTCCTTCTATACCCAATTTTTTGAGAGTTTTTATCATCATTTTATAGAATGCCTTTTCACCATCTGTTGAAATGATCATGTGGTTTTTGTCCTTTCTGTTGATGTAATGTATCACATTGAGTGATTTTCATATGTTCAACTATCCTTGCATCTCTGGGATGAATCTCTCTTGATTATGATGAATAATATTTTTAATATGTTGTTGAATTCTGTTTGCTAGTATTTTGTTGAGGATTTTTGTGTATGTTCATCAGAGATATTGGCCTATAGTTTTTGTTGTTGTGTTGTCTGGTTTTGGTATCAAGGACATTGTAGAATGTCCTTGTAGAATGAGTTTGGGAGTATTCCCTCCTCCTCGAATGTTTTGGAATAGTTTAAGTAGGTTTGGTATTAGTTCTTTTTTGAATACTTGGTAGAATTTAGCAGTAAAGGCCTTGGGTCCCTGGCTTTTCTTTGGTGGCAGACTTTTATTAATGCTTCTATCTTGTTACTTGTTATTGATTTATCCAGGTTTTGGGTTTCTTCCTGGTCCAATCTTGGTAGGTGATAGGTGTCTAGGCATTTACTGGAGGTTGCTCATAGTAGTCTCTACTTCCCTTTGAATTTCCGTAGTGACGGTTGTAATGTCTCCTTTGTCATATTCTGATTTTATTGATTTCAGTCTTATCTCTCTTTTTTAATTAATCCAGCTAAAGCTGTATCAATTTTATCTTTTAAAAAACTCAACTTTTTGTTGATATTTTGGGTTTTCTTTTGATTTTGACTTCATTTATTTCTGCTCTGATCTTAATTATTTCTTTTTTTCTACTAATTTGGGGTTTGGTTGCTCTTGTTTTTCTAGTTCCTTGAGATATATCATTAGGTTGTTTATTTGAAGCTTTTCTGTTTTTTTGAAGTAGGCAGTTATTACTGCAAACTTTCCTCTTATTCCTATATCCTATAGGTTTTTTTTTTTCAGTATCCTACAGGTTTGGATGTTGTGTTTTCATTTTCATTTGTTTTCAGAAATTTTCAAATTTTCTTCTTAATCTCTTCATTGACCCACTGATCATTTCAGAAGCATATTATTTAATCTCTGAGTGCATCTATATTTTCAATGTTCCTCTTGTTAATGATTTCTAGTTTTATTCCATTGTAGTCAGAGAAATTACTTGGTGTTATTTCATATATATATATATTTTTGCAGTTTTTGGCCGGGGCTGGGTTTGAGCCTGGCACCTCCTGCATATGGGGCTGGCACCCTACTCCTTTGAGCAACAGGCACACTGCCCGCTGATTTCAATTTTTTAAGACTTGTTTTGTGGCCTAACATATGGGCTATCTTTGAGAATAATCTATGAGCTGAGGAGAAGGATGTGTATTCTGCAGCTGTTGGATGAAATGTTTTATAAATATCTGTGAGGTCCATGTGGTCTAAAGTGCTTGATTAAGTCCGATGTTTGTTGATTTTTTTTCTGGTGATCTGTCCAGTATTTAAAGTGGAGGGTTGAGGTCTCTGACAACTATTGCCTTTAGCGGCTCGGCGCCTGTGGCTCAACGGGCTAAGGAGTCAGCCACGTACACCTGAGCTGGCAGGTTCGAATCCAGCCTGGACCTGCCAAACAACAATGATGGCTGCAACCAAAAAATGGCTGGGCGTTGAGACGGGCGCCTGTAGTCCCAGCTACTTGGGAGGCGGAGACAAGAGACTCGCTTGAGCCCAGGAATTGGAGGTTGCTGTGAGCTGTGATGCCATAGCACTCTATCCAGGGTAACAGCTTGAGGCTCTGTCTCAAAAATAA